>DWQL01000329.1:0-16298 GCA_018231265.1 Noctuana haematospila | reverse complement strand
TTTCATGATTTGTTTGCCTTCAACCCTTTTTATGTCCCACTGCTGGGCACGGGTCTCTCCCCACAACCGAGGAAAACCTGGAGCATACTCCACCATGCTGCTCCAATGCGGATTAGTGGAGTGATGATTTGTTTACAGTAGCAATATAATTGTGTAGTTCTGACAAGACTTAAATATAAATATTTTGTACTCTCATTACGTCTTGATTTACAGAAATACAACAAAAAGGAACTTACCTCCTAATTTCTTTAATCGCCCTCTCTTGTTTCTGTCTAATATATTTCTGAGATAATCTTACTTTATTATATTCATATAAACATGTCACACTTTATAGCTTAATGAAAAATATAGAAAAAACAACACAATGTTCCGTCAAATAATAAACTTTCTCCTCGCTCAGTAGAATTGTATGTGTCAAGCACCTAATCTATTAAAAACATCCCTAGTAATTGTAAAAGTCTTGGTAGTTTTATTTCCCAGCCTGGCTTTGACTCCACTGTTTTCAGCCACCACCTCAGGCATGGACAACCTTCTCTCTGGTTTATTAAACACTTGCGTAAACTTCTGTTGACCTATTTTTGTTCTAAAAGGATCTGCAATCTTTTTGTTAATCTCTATTTCCTTGTATTGTACTTGATTGGAGAATTTGACTGACTTAGGTTTAGGTAGAGCCAACTTATCCTTTACGCTAACAGGGGCTTCGTCAGCGCGCATGGTTGCTATCGCGATTTTTCTCTGATTATTTTGATTCGTCGTAACCGTAAAAACTTTTTTGGTAATGGCTGTTACTTGTTTCCCTGGCGGGCTACCCTTCAGTATGCCTTCGTACTTGAGGGCGTCCTTTTGTATGGGTATGTCTAGGTTTTTATTCGTGCTGTCGGTTTTTGAACCCAGGCGCAAGTAAATTTGTTTGGAGGCCGGTTTTAATGTTGCAACTTTAACAGCTTCAGAGTTCCCTAGACGTGAGAATACAGTTTGCTTGTTAGCAGAAGCGACTGGATCTGAAACGAAGATAATTAAATATTTTATTAATGTAATTCATTCATACATATGTGTTCCATTAAGTAACATAATAATGAAAACATTGAAAAGAGTGTTTAAAAGCATAATAAAATTTTATAAGAAAAACAGCACAATCACTTACTCTCTTTAGGTGCAGATTCTACTCTCGATGGGGACTCAAAGCGAATGGTTCTCGACTTTTTTATATTAACATCTGCTGTAAGGCTAGAAATAAAATTAATATGTTATATTATTTATAATGTTCGCCATCGCGCTATTAAATAATTTAATTACAATATATTAAGTAATTTCTGGGCACGGGTCTCTCCCCCGGTTGTGGCCAGTGCCCACCCGTGCCCAGCTGTGGGACATAAAAAGGGTTGAATGCATATTAAGTAATTCAAAACAGTAATTTGTTGTTCCTTTACTTTCCATAGATTTTTTTATTGAAAAAGAAAAAAAACTATATAGACAAACTGCAAAGTAAATCATTGCTATCATGTTTTAAGGTTGCCAGTGACTTTTTTATGTAAGCATCATAACTATCGTTCTCATCCTGTAATAATCACTTTACCAGCACTGGAACTTGTTCGGAAACATAATTTTAACATATTCTATCCAACCTTACTCACGTAGAGGAGATAAAACCAAGTACATTAAATATCCTACTTTAGGCCTGTAGAGGAACTAAATCTAACTTCATTAAAAACTTTATCATACCCAGCATCAGATGACGCCTTTCTCTTCAACTTGACAACACTAGCAGGGGTTGATTCTGGAGAACTGGTATTGCGAGTGTAGTGTTCGAGGATGCGACTTGCAGCTGCAAGTAAAAAAAATTTTCTTCTATTTAATGATATTTTAAACTGTAAACTAATTTAAGTGATTGCAGTGGCTACTGGGTTTACTATGATTAAAACTTGTTGTAGTTGATTGTAAAAACATAATCAACTAATTTTCATGTGACTGGTATGGAGACTTACGGGAAGATGCCTGGGCCAGTGTGGCGCGGCCTGTCACAGCAGCCACAGGTACCTTGTTGTTGCCAGCGGCAGTGCTCAACACCTTGTCTCGGGCTGCTATCTCGTGCACCTGCTTGGCATGCCTGCAATATGTAATTGTTTATGTAACTTAAACAATAGCATATAAGCCTGCACTTTAAATATTAACTTTGTAAAATTCAGTCTTAAACAGTTTATTTATGTCTTGTTTAATCTATACATATAATAAAACAAATACTCTTCAGGACTAAAATAGTCTTATATTTAACATTTGGCAGTTTTCATATCTTTGTGATGGTCACATAGATCATGATAAATCAATAAAGAATGCTTCACAGCCCCACACTATGATTCTACGTATGAATGATAAATACAAAGACAATTTCATAAACACCCAGACCGCATACAGAAATATAAATTCATCATTTAATAATGAACTATGTTTCAATAATATTGTTCATAAACTAAAATATTATAAATTTTTTATTTATTTATACCGCAGTATGGCAATGACATCTCCCATCCTGACAATGCCCATATCCTTGAGGTACTCCTTGTTCAGATCAAGCAACATGTCATTCTGTATGCGGTTCTCAGAAAATGTCAGTGCATATGTGGCTGACACATCTGACGGAATGCCAGCCGCTGTGAAGAAGCTCACCCACATCCCTGCAATTATATAAGTGAAACTGACTGTATTTTGCTGCACTTCTTTAATGATGCAGTGTAAAATGTGTTGCCTCTGGGAGATTTAGAGTCAAAATTGTTACCAGACTTCAAAAAAGTAGGATGTTCTTAATTCAACGGTTTTTAATGTTTGTTACCTCAAAACTTTCGACTGGTTGAACCAATTTTGTTGATTCTTTTTTGTTTGAACAATGTCATCACATTTTTAAGAGAGTACCAGAACAGAGATAAACACATCAGTAAGTAACGTTTTAATTATGATGGTTCTCGCAATTAGCAAAAAAAATGTACACAAATGAAGCAACATAAAGTTTTAATGTTAAATCAAGCTTTATGATGAACCAGCTGGCACTAAAATACTACCAACCCAATTTAGAAACTCAAGGTTACAAAAATATGGGTTCTTTTACAGCAAACAAGAATTTGTACGCACCGGTTAGATTTGTATCCATTTTACTTGTGGAGGGATTCATCCCTATATATTTCCTAAATTCAAGTTTTTAATTTCAGCATCCATCCACAACCATAAAATGATTATTATGGTTATTCATTAATATTATGCAAAATTACAATCAAATCAAAAATTTATTATTAAGTTAACCCAATTCCAAAATAAACCAAATGACACTAATCAAATTGACATGACAGATCAACAGAATACTAATATAAAAATCCGTGGGTGCTGCAAACTGTGCTCCGTTATCCCAACCATAAAACTCACAGAATACTAAACTTGATATGTACATAATAGTAATAAAAACTACTCACAGACTACTTAGATTAGATTGGCCGTTCAGTTTCAGCTTTGACTTTGAAGTCTTTCATTCCAGCTTCAACTTTTTGACTTTGACGTCCTTGACGTTCGAATCTGATAAATCTGATTTCATTTCAATAAATTTTGTCTTCTAAAATAAACAAACGAATGATTACTGCATGTGTTTATAAATATTTTTTCTGTCTGATTCGAAGTTTTCCCAGCCCTCGCACAGGTACATATTTACATTGTAATACAATAAATATTATACATTTGTCTGATAAATCTAACCTATAAATATATCTTTATAGGTTGCCGGGATCTGTGCCAAGTGCCACATTTACTTACTGCATTGATTGTGGTGATTCTTACATTCTGCTTTCTTAATTATAATTGCCATTGTATTTACAGTTCGGTATCTCACATCGCACGTCATCAACATGCCAGTAGATATTGGAGATGTTCCTACCGTGGATATCGACCCTTCGGGTGTTTTCAAGTACATATTACTGAAGGTATACAACAAAGATCAACGATCGCCCGAACCATTAAAAATTCTTGTAAGGGGTTACAAGCAATGTGAATATCATTCTGATATATATGATACTGTAAGTAATTTTATAACTACAGATGTACAGCAACAATTTTGTCGACTATTAGCTAGTGTGGAGCCTAAATAATGAAAATATTGAATAAGGTTTTTTTTATTTTAGGTGCAAGCGAAACTAAATACCCTGGATCTTGAACCATTTGGTGGAGGAAGAATATCTCATGATGCTGAAAATAAAAAGATTCACATTTATGGCTACTCCCAGGGTTATGGCAAGGCAGACCATGAGATTACTGCAGGATTAGTGAAAACAGCCTACCCTGAATACATCATATCTATTAGTGATGAGGGGTATTAAATTACTATTCTATTTATTTATTCATTGTTCCATTCACAAATTGTAAATATAAAATTATAGCTTAGTAGCCCATTGAATACAGTTATGCCTTCTGTACTGGAATCTGTAAACAACACCTTTTTTAATTGAACACTTTCATATTCACTAATTTTCCCTGAGTACCAATGCTATTTCAACTGGGTTACTATCATCAAATATGTCTACATCTGTAAGGTACCTAAAAACTGTATTTTATAATAACATTATTATTAGTTAAAATATAAATGATCATAAATCATAATGTATCTATGTACTCTGTAAAGATTTATCAGAAATGGAACATTCAATTGTTTTTCATGTTTTAAAAGATTTTTTTATTGCAATAGTACATGCGCCTGTGAAAAAATTATGAGAAGATGCATTAATAATTGTGTGATAATAATTTTATTATACAATACCTCTTTTTTTATATTTCTTGTTAATAGTATAATTGATGATTAAAAATAAACTATACAAATATTATTGCTTTTTATCAACTTGCATTAGAATTCTATTATGATTCGATATGTTTTCCCTGCTTGGGAGTGGCAAAATGCTCGACTGCTGAGGCACCACACCAAAGAGAAATAAATACATCTATTCTGTGAATGGAATATGCATATTAATTTATACTCTGTGGAGTTTATGCGTTGATAGAACAGAGTAGTGAGTAGAGTCGTATCGTATGACGTGACGTATACTTATACTCCATGAACTCCATCTATCTACGAGTTTATTTATATCTCTATTGTTTGGTTTATGTTTAATAACCTGTGAACCTAATCTAACCTATTGTATTTTGTAATGTATTTAGAGCGTTAATGTTAGTAAATAACGGTACATAAAACAAAGGAATTTAATTTATGAAATAACACAGAAAATGTCTAATCTTACAATTGACGAAAAAATATGCATTCAAAGAGAGATCGTAGTTTCAAAAGTTGAAGATGAGTTTTCAGATATAATAGAACAGTTTGATATTGAACAATCCTGCAAGTGGATTAATGAGAATGGTTATTCTAAGGTAAATATTTACTTTACCCATAGCTATGACCTAGATACAAGTAGATAGGCTGTGAGAATTTGTGAGCTATTTGTGTGGTATTTGCACCCGGTTCCCTGATAGAGAACTAATTCTTAACCACTGGGCTATAATTATAATGATATAAAGTTAAATGAACCCCTAATATTTTTTTTAGGTATGTCTTCAATTTCCTGATGAGCTTCTCAATGTCAGTGCTAAAGTTTATGAAGAAACAAAGAACAGGACATCAGCCGATCTGTATATTCTGGGAGATACTTCATATGCTAGGTAATGGATACAGAATAACATCACACTTTTTAATCTCAACTTTTGATTGTTAAAGTATCTTTCAGTCTCAAACTAGCCATATAAACTCAAAAATATGTTGAGATTGGTTGAGCTCTTTCAGAGATAATTTTAAACAAACAGGTCACTGTTTGTTAAGAATGACAGTGTAAAGTTTCTTGTCACATATAAATGGCAAACTTTATTAGACTTATAAAAATCTCAAAATTACAATGGTGCAAATGTTAAGAAATATAGCTCCAACCTCAACAGATATTTAACATTTCAGCTGTTGTGTGGATGCTGTTGCTGCCATGCATGTGCAAGGGGATGCAATAGTCCATTATGGCCGTACGTGCTTTACCAAGACAAATATACCTGTATTCATTGTCCTACCGAAAAAGCACATTGATATTGAGTCTACTAAAAGATGTCTCCAAGAAAATTTCAACTCAGATCAATATACACAGCTGTGCTTATTTTATGATGCTGAATATGAATACTGCAAAGGTAATAACTCAATATACATTATATACATCATAGTGTGGGGCTGAGTGTGAAGTATTATTTTTGAAAAAATCTCACCTGGAATCAAACCCCTTAGAAACTTTCAAATATATAAAAAATTAATTCAAACATAGTTGTTTAAATTTATATTACTATAGAAAGAATAATGTGATAATAATATGAGGGAAATGAAACTTACGGGAAAAAACTAGAATGATTTGTTCAATAATAATTTAAGTAGCATTTAATATCTAGACGAGGCGATTAAATTTCTTAGATCTTGAAGTTTTCTCATTGATTTTTTTACACATACATAATTACTTTTATTTTCAGATGCATTGGTCCAATGTTGGTATCAACTATATCCGAAAAGTTACATAGCTTTTGTACAAATAGAAGAGAATCCCAATAGATCATTAGGACGGGTAGTGAAAAATATAGCAGGTGAAGAGTTCAAAACTGAAATCCTCAGTGATTGCATCTGCCTGTACCTTGGTTCAAGAAGTCAGACATCTTTTAATTTCACAATATGTGTTGCAGGTACAAATAGTCAAATACACAAGTATTTTCTATTGTAGGATGTTCAATTTTGACAATTTAATAAAACTGCACCTTCCCAACTGATGTGGGTCGCAAGCAATCTTACAAATGTAACCTCCTTAAGTGCTGTTTGTACTTGGTACTTGGATGCTAAATAGTGGCAAAAATTACATGCTTCCAGACTGGAGGGCACGTTAAGGTGTTGGTATCCACTGTTATTAAATAACAGTAGTTAAACCTGGTTTGACAACATCCAACACAGGTTGACCACTGAGCCTCTACCACATTTCTACACCAATATCCATTGGAGCAATGTGGTGGAGTATGGCATACTCCAGGGAGATAGTTGTGGGGAGAGACCTATATACCTAGCATGTTTCTTTAATGAAAAACTTACTATATTTTAATATTCATTGAAATGACAAGTTTCTAAAGATAAACAATGATTTCAGCTTCCAAATGGTTTGTAGTGGATCCAGAAACAAGCAGTGTTGATAGTGTCGAAGAAACAGCCTGGTTCAAGCGAAGAAGGTATTTGGTGGAGAAGTGCAAAGATGCTAATGTAATTGGTATCCTCATTTGCAAGTTAGCAGGTGACCAGACTAAGGAAATAATAAGTAGATTGAAACAGTTGTGCAAAGTGAATGGAAAGAAGAGCTATATTGTGTCTGTTGGTAAACCCAACGTTGCAAAGTTAGCCAATTTTCCTGAAGTAAGAATTATTTGATTGTTTTTCTCTTTTGGTAGCTTATATATCAATTAATTACATGTAATAATATCACCTCACAATATAGATACATAATACAATTTTTAAATCCATGAATGCAGTTCAATACATATTTTTTTAGAAAATTATACTTGGACTCTGATATATAATATGTAATATACATTAAAATATGATCTACTATACTCAAACATAGGTGACTTTCAGCATGTTTTATTTTGCATTAGTGAATGTTGGAGTGTATTATGAGTAATGTAAGTGAATAGCTTTTAAAATTTTTGTTTCAGATTGACATTTATGTTATGATAGCCTGTCCAGAGAACGATCTGTATGACAATAGAGACTTTTATAAACCAATAGTATATCCCTTTGAACTTGAAGTTGCATTTAACTCCAACAGAAACCCTTATTTTACAAATCATGTTACTGATTATGACGAACTTCTTCCTGGCAAGGCACAATATTGTGATATTAATCACATTAAAGAATCAATGGACATGAGCTTAATTACAGGAAAAATAAGAGAGACCAAAGTGCAAAGTAGTTCAGAAGGGAGCATGGAGTTAGCAGAAAAACAAAATTGGGCACTAGAAAGTATAGGACAAAATCTCCAAGAGCGGTCGTGGAAAGGTCTCGAACAGAAGTTGGGCGAAACAGAGGTTAAAGTAGCTGAGGAGGGTCGAAAGGGCATACCATTGCAGTACAAAAATGAACCAGAATAATCAAGACATTTATTTCTCATACATAATTATATACAATAGTTTTCAGTACAACTATTACTTATGTCCTATTTTAGTAAGACTGCAATTTTAACAATAAATTAGTGCGACATGCATGCTGTTTTATTTTTACCATAAAAAATCTAATTACAGATTTCTCACCAAAAACAATCAATAACATTTTATAGTTTTATTTATCTTTGTGGAACAATGCAACATTCTAAACTCTCTGATTAACAGGATTCTGTGGAGATTTCAGCCATTCTTTTCTTAGCAATTGTTTTAATTGGGACAATCTAAGGGTGGGGTTTTCAGCTTTGAGTCTAGGCAGGTTGACTTCTTCAAATGCTGTATAGGCAGCCTTAACTCTCTTCTCTGGATGCCTATCAGTGTCAGCCTTATCACTGTAAAAATGGAAAAATTTTTTGCAATATTGCTGTTAACTGATTATTTACTGACATAAAAATTGACAAGATGCAACAAAACAATTTCACAAAATACAAAGCACATCATAACAATAATATACAATAGCCACAGATTACAAAAATCTACAATAATATGATAGAAAGTTTAAAAGTAAAAGGTGGAAGTCTCTGTAATAAAATATAACCCCAAACCTGACTAGTTTGGGGTTAAATATACATGTAAAATGCATATTATTTAGTTTCAGTGGCTAGTCAAGATTAGGAACCTAATAATGATTTTTATTGTAATTTTAAAGCAAACAACACTTGGTCCATGTAAAACAGAGTACTGACCTTAGTATTGATATAGCCTCCTCCACTGACTGTGCCACTTCACCGTCAAGCTGCAACCTGTTGAGATTCTCTTCAAGTGGGGGCTCTTCCACCACCACTCTAGTAGGCTGTAACGTAACATGAAAATTTATTTATTTATTTGCACAAATATATGTAAATAATAAGATGTAGCTCAGATATTATTCAACTTTACTTAATATATTCAAATAAAAGTTATTGTTAAAATAAAATTAAATATTTAACTAATTTTAATTACAAAAAACTATTGTCAATTATTATATCAGGTAGAATTTTAACAACCCTTATAGTGTAGTTCCCATGCTGGTCTTTAAATTATGAATTTAGATTTTCTGTTCTCTGTCTGAGGGTTTGTGTACCTGTATTTGTATGTGTCCACGGCACTCACAACACAGGCAATCCTAATGGAGGGCTGTGAGAGTGGAGCGTTATTTTATCTATTTATTACTCACCGCAGGTTTCTCAGGTTCTGCCTTAACAGTCTTTTCCCTCATCACAGTGATCTGTGCACGTGTGATCTTGGGCGGAGGTGGCGAATTCTTTACTACGACCTTGATGGACTCCATTTCTTTTTCCAACAGCACTTTTGCTTCTGCTTTCTTCTGGAGTTGCTCTAGACGCTTCTTTTCTTGTTCATCCTATGAATTTGAAAGTTTGTTATTATTTTTATGATCAATGCAATCATCTTCAACTTATTATTGTACCATTGCACTATAATCAGATAAATGATCAATTCCTTGTGGCAGAAAATAGAAATAAAATGCTTGTAACTTATCTTAATAATTACAATAATCACAGATAACATAGAAAAATTAAAGTTGCATCAAAGTCCATCATAATGATAGGCCAAAGTTCAACCATTAGGCTATCACAATAGCAATACTTGCCAATTACTATATTTAGTTCTCTTTTGGAGGTAAAGGTTAAATCATGATCCGTAAGCCAAATTATGGTTGGTGGTGATAAGTCTTACAGGATGTTAACAAAGAGGATGTAATAAGCTTTGTATCATTGTGTACATTTATATACTACTCAAGTTTTTGTGGTCAACTCTTATCTAAATAAAAAGACCACAAACAAAGCAAGCTATTCTATATTTCATGTTAAAATTAAAACAAGTGAATAACCTTTTTCTGTTGTTTTTTCTTCAATTTATCATCACTATCGTCCCACTCTGCGTCCTCGACCATCTTCTTAACCTTCTGTTCTTTCTCTTGTTTAGCATTTTCTTTGCGCTGTCGAGCCGCAACAGCCTTGCTGTTTTCCCCCGCAAATTTCTTTGGCATGTTGCTGCGAAATATGTTTTAAATACCTTTTAAATATTTGAATAGGTTTCAAATATGCCCGCTGATCTGTGGTACAACTTAACTATTTGGACGATGCAGATTCTTTGCTGTAACACTTCGACCTCGTTCGGTAGGACCATTAATGAAAATGTATGTCGGTAGATGGATAAATAGAAATCACTTATCTATTACACAATTATGGACCTACCATACGTTTTCTTATTACCTAGTTAATTTCAACAAAAGCTAAAAAAGCACAATGCATATTATGCATAAATCACATTCACAAACTGTCAAATCAAATTCATGACAAATTTTCAAATTTAAACTTAACACTACTTGACAGTGACATTAAGCATAGATAGCGAAGAAAAAGGTGGTTAAAGGTGTAAAAAAATTAACACAGAATATTTAACTTAATTTAAAAAGTTAAGAAGAGAAGATTATAAAAATTTACACAATGCAGTCATTGAAATATTGTTTCATGGCCTTGGGTTTTTCCATAAAATTAATGCTATGAGTAGGTTCCCTGTGTACTGCTGTATTAGATTTATCGCAATAAATTTTTTAGTATTCTTTTTATATCTTTTATTTAATTCAACAATCGAGTTATTAGGAAGAGGTTTTCTCTGTTCTTAGACGGTTCATTTTGACAAATGAAGTATCATATCAATTGATATTGTGTCAAATTGACATTTCTTTCTTTGTGTATTTGTATTTTGTATTGTAATTTTTGTCCTGTTGTACATAATCAGAGACGAATTTTTACTTACAAATAATTTATTTTATTTATTATAAATAAAATTTATGTTATCTTCAAAGTTATAAATTCAATAGAAAATAATAAGATTTATTTGTAATGGCTTTGGTCGCTTACGACAACAGTGATTCAAGTGACTATGAGGAAGAAGAAAATGTATCCACATCTGAAGTAATCGTTCTAGTAAATAAGAAAGACAAAGGTATTTTATATCCGTCACGATACACAGCTAATTCCTAGTATGTATCTAAAACAAGGACACTAAAATTTACCTATTTTTTTTGTTCGTAAATCAATTTCAATATTACTAATGTGGACTCCAGAAAACACTACATAGGTGAGGTGCAGTAAAAAATATTCTTTATTGACACCAAGAAATGCAGATACAGAGTACACAGTAATAAAAAATATAAAATATTAATGACAGGTAGTCTTATCACAAAATACTCTCTACCAGACAACCTTAGTGTAGGAATTTAGCAAGAGAGAAAAAAGCGATACATACAGCGACACATAAAAAAGCGAATTTTTTCATTAGAATGAAGACCTTGCCCTTGCCCTAATAAAGGCTCATCAGACAAAAAAAGGAATTAAATATTGTAGTATAGAAGTTGATTAAATTATAAAATCCATATGTTTACAGAACAAAATAAATCAGAAACACCATTATCTGCGGACCTAAAAGGACACCTACATCCTGAAGAGACTCAAAATTTATTTAATTGTTTGCCTCAGCCATCAAAAAAACAAAAAGTTAATATAATTGAGGAAGACGATGAGTTTCTGCATAAAAAAGAAACAGTTTCTGATGTCAAACCCAAGTCAAAGATTACAGTACCTTCTCTTAATGATGTAAGTATGTTTTGATGATTCAAATGTGATGATAATAATTGTACATTACTTATACATTTTATCCTCCAGAAGTACTACTCAGAAAATGCTATTCAATCTTTTACATGGGTGTGTTGTTCCTCAGACATCTAAATTCTCTCACCTCACCTCATATTAAAAGCTTCTAGCAACTTAATTTATTTACCAATAATGCAATATTTACAATAAGAAATCTAAACACGACATTAGTGTTATAACAATATTTTGCTGGACTAATTTAAATTATATAATTTTACAGTTTAAAGATGTGAAGGACACAGTGCCTGCAAAACCAAAAATATCAAATGCGGTAAGTTATTTACTTTATTTATAGTTACTCAAAGCAATTGAGTAAATAATTATCTATTATCATCAAATAAAATCAATGTGTATTATGAAAATTCTAAAACACATGTTTAATGTGCCTTCATCCGTTTTCTTTCACAGAAAAAATCTGGATTGCTTAGTATTCTTCCACAACCAAAAAATTCATTAATCAGTACAACATCAAAAGGATCAAACCTTATTCCACATGTACTCACAAACAAACCACAGACAACTTCTACTGGAAAGAAAAATAAGCAGCTCCCAACGCCTAGTAAAAAACCAAAAGTAGATTCAAAAGTTAGCACCAGTATTTCATCACAACTCTCAGACGAGAGTGACAACGATGATGACATGCAGAATGACTTCTTCTCCATAAACAAGCCTGTTGCAGAAGTGCCTCTAGAGGAACTGCCATTAGATATAGATCAGCCATCCAGTTCAAAAGTTAAAGAACCTTCTAATGTTCCATCTAAACCCAGGAGTCTCGAGTCCTACTTCAAACAAGATAACACACAGAGTGTGGATGAAGTTCAAGATAATGAAGAGAGCAATCTGATGTATGAAAGTCAAGGACCTGCTCAATCCAGTGATTACACAGCTCCAAATCAGAGTGGAGAAATTGCCCTCGATGAGGAAGCAGTAAGTCCTAATCTTTAAACTTTTGAAATATACATGCCCAACATTATAAATGTTAATTTGTAAGATTTAATTTTATTCTTGTTATAGATTCTTAAACTATGTGGATCTCGTGGCAAACGCAAGAAGGAAGATATACAAATAGTGGATGTGAACCAGCAGGAGGTTCTCGCTGATGCCAGAGAGTGGCTTCTCAAAGGTTTGATGGATGATACCAGCAAGAGAGTATCAGCCAGCAAAAAACGTGGAAATGAACCGACATCTCAACAGAAACGAAAACACCAAATTACATATTTGGCACACCAGGTATTTAACTACATTGTGTACACCAGGTATTTAACTACACTAATGTTCATAATATCAGAGCATCTCTTAGTATTAGTATCTGTGATCTTATTTGTTAGGTAAAAAAAATTTAGTTCTGACTTTCATCATGCCGTAAAATGTAAACAATTGCTCACAAGTTGCATTATTAATTTTAATAATTAAACCTAATAATATTATTAGCTTATAATAAAATAATATTAGAGATACTGTGAGTATAAGGGACATAGAAGCTGCAGATTTATAAAACTACTTTTATAAACTGTAAATCAGTGATGACCTGAGAAAGATAAACCGCTGGATTCACAGGGCACAGGACCGGGCGGAGTGGCGCCACTTAGGGGAGGCCTATGTTCAGCAGTGGACCTCTAAAGGCTGATGGATCGATGGATGGAAATTAGTGATAGGTTTTATAGAAATATAATTCAAACGTTTAATTGTTTCAGGCTAAAGCTAATGAAATTGAGCTGCAAAATCAATGGGCCAATAACAGGATGACAAAGAGACAAACACAATCAAAATATGGTTTTTGATTTTAACACTAATTATAGATTTAATTGTAATCAATGTAAATAGTAAAATAAAACTGTTTTGAAACATTTCTTTATTTTATTTATATGATACAAGTCCTAAGTATATCTAATTAAAAGAGCATAAATTAGTTTAGATTGAGCCAAATTAAAGTCTTCTTGCTTTTCTGGGCCGAGGTGGGTTCCAGGAGACATGTGTATTGTCAGTAACAGAAATTATGGTCAAGCCACCCATTTGCAGGCCTTTTACTGCAGACTGAAATAAAGTAATAATTTAGTAAACTAGATAATATTATTGTTAAATTTATGGGTATAATTTTGATGCAAGTGCAACCTACTGCACTTCATTCAATTGTGTACTATTAAACTTACTAATCTTCCAGGCCCAAGACCCTTGACTCTAACTCGAATAGTCTTGAATCCCCTCGCTATTGCTTTCTGTAAAGTAAAAATTAAAAGAATACTTTGATGAAAGAGACTTATTCTTTTCATGAAAGTGACTTATGTGACTAAACCTTGCTTTTTCTGACACAATGCTTTGAGAAAAATCTAAGAGAACGAAAAAAGAGTTGTAAAGAGCAATTTAACAATATGGATAACTTCTGACTTTAATATATTACTAAAAATAAAATGTTTTATTTGGACTTACATTTGCTATGCTTATTGCAGTGGTCTGGGCTGCAATGTTGGTACCTTTCTTGGTATTCTTGAAGCCCTCCATGCCTGCTGATCGGATTATTTTTACAGCTCCCACTGCATCAGTCACAGTGAAAATGGTGTTGTTGTGGCTCACTCTGATGTTGCAAACAGGCAGGTCTTTGTATGGCACACCATTATGCAGCTGGAAGTCAGATTCTGCTGTTGGATATATGTTTTGTTTCCTGGAATATTTTAATTACATTATTACAAAATATAGAATAATAATTGTAAAGTACTTTTGTAAAAAGACTACCCTTGTTGCTTTCAAAAAGTTAACTCGCAATATCTAATAAAAATAGGTAAATAATAATTTTTCTAAATGGTTATGTACTGACACTTTTAGAACTGCATCTAGGTCTATTATTTTTTCTCCCTGAACGCCTTCGTCATCTGCTGGAATCCTCTTATGGTCAAACTTCTCTGTGGCCACTGGCGAAGAGGTCTGCAATGACCTTACAAGACTATTTATTGATAATCGTAATGTATTTCTCACTGAAGTTATCATCTTTTTTATTTTAAGAAAGTCTGTTTATTTTTTATCAATTCATTTATTTTATTTAGAGAAATATAAGTATATAACCTAAATTTAAAGTGTTGACATTTGACATGTGAAATTCCTATGTCAAGTGTCAGTGTCAAATATCAATGTCAATCAAACTTTTAAGTCATAACTACACAGAAGTTACTATAAACATAAAGCCAATTAGAATACATTTGCGTATAAAAAGATTTATGCTACAAAAAAAAAATAAACTTGATAAAGATTTACCCAAAAAGGCAAATCAATAGTTTTCGCCCACTTCTCTGCTA
This sequence comes from Noctuana haematospila, assembly GCA_018231265.1. NCBI lineage: Eukaryota > Metazoa > Arthropoda > Insecta > Lepidoptera > Hesperiidae > Noctuana > Noctuana haematospila. Next base: position 1,111 of record DWQL01000329.1, on the reverse strand, counting down.
AGGTAGTTGAACGAAGTTACTTCGAATCGCTTTATGCTTCACTAAAAGATAGTAAATAAAATAAAATATAGAAATAAATAAATAATATATTCATAGTTAAATAAAAAATCGGGTTAGGCTCAGCACGATATATTAATTCTTCCTTAAGTAATATTTTACTTAAAACAATTATTAACTACATATTTTTAATATAATATGTCACATTTTGGCTAAACCCTCGCAGGGAGGCAGGTACACCTTTAGACAACAATTGAAGTTGGCCCGCTTCTGCTATGAAGTTTGCTTTGAGTAGTTCTTCTGTTGCCCATAGAACTGTGTAAGGGTTTGATCGCTCTGAGGTAAGTTCATTACTAGGATCCACAATGTAGTTTATGATGGAAGTATACAATGGAGATGAGACCAGCGAGGTAAACATCCCTTGGTCAAGAAGCTCTTTTATCATGTCATTTTCAATCTTCGCTTTCTGGAAGGCCTCCTATAAAACACATAAAAAAATATGTAAATTTCTGGGCGAAAATGGTCAAGTCAAAGCATTTGTATAACTGGATGAATGCAGTCAAACTAGCGCAATTTAAACTTTATAATTAAAACTATCTAAAACACGAATGTAGTGAGTTTCGCTAATAATTTATACCTTATGCCGCTGCAGTAAGCTGCACACTAGTTCGTCCGAGTGATCACACTTGCTCAGTAATATGATCCATAGGGCATTTATCACGGCGGTCTCCTCGACGGTATCCGCCAACCATTTAACTTCCTGAAATTAAAAGTTTTATGTCATTTTCCTAATATTGTTAACGCTTATATTCTCATTTAATTGAAGCAGGCGATATCAGCTAAGACTGCCCCTGGCTGAACCAAATTATGGTGGTCGAGTGATCTGAATTGTAGTAAGGACGAATATTTGTAGAAGAAATGAGTGGTATTATAGCTGACCGGTTCGTCGAGCACTGGGCGACGCAGCAGCATCTTGATCAGCAGAGGCGTCTCGGGCGTGCCGTCGCGGAGCAGCCCGTGCAGGTACTCGCTGTGGATGCTCCGAGTCTCTCTGCCGACACCATCAATATTCTAACAATTACTTGGAATTTTGGTTAAGTTTAGTAACATAATT
>DWQL01000328.1:0-16305 GCA_018231265.1 Noctuana haematospila | reverse complement strand
AGGTGGCAGTGATCCTAAACGAAGCAATGTTTATAACTCTTTGTTTCCTGTTGTTCCATGAGTAATGCTATGATTACAACTACGTCGATCCGATTGTTGACTTTACCTATACAATAAATACGTATAATATACCTATATACAGTCTTTCTAGTCTCTAGTAAGTTCTACAGTAGCTGCACCTACAATATCATATCGGAATCCCTTAAGAGGGGCACATACAAAGCTTGCAAAGAGCCACATTTATCGTCTCCAACAAAGGCATCAATGAATAAATGAATAGGCCGAAATTAGAAAAAGTTAAAATTTCATTCAAATATGGTCAAATATAGAACTTCTCAATGGGCACTAACTAGTAAAACCCTTGAATATGAATATGCGCTCATATGATTCGTCTTAAGTCCAACATATTGTAGTTAAAACAAATAGGATATTAAGAAACATTTGAACTAATTTTGAGAATAAAATAATTAAATAAATTATAACTTATAGAAAATGAATATTACCCTAATGTTCAGTGATTTAAAAGAAACGCCAAACTCTAAACTAACACAGGATATCAACCCAGTACAGGGGCCCTTGCGACCTGTTTTATGTACTATGTTTTAATCAATAAAAACATTTTTTATTTTTTTATTTTTTTGACTAAGATAAGGTTATGGGAATCAACTTGTGTGAACCCTAAGTCATTGGTACCTATATTTTTACCCCGTACCTACTGGATAAAGCCGCAATCATGGAACTTTTATCCTTATCAAGCATTAATTTCAAGCCAGTACCAATTAAATATTATATTAACAGTTAACGAAGTTAATATAAGATAAGCCGTATTACGATAAATTTGAAAGTTCATAGGGAAATGAATTGAAAGGTAAATAAATGGAATTAATAAAAAGTAAAGAGATTGTCGCTTATAGTGAATTTAAGGGAGAAGTGACTGGAATAAATTGGACTCGCTCGGTAACTAGTTTTACGGAAATTAGATTGGGAACTCTGAACAGTCAGAACGTTCTGTTGCCATTAGATGCCCTACTTTTTTAAAAAGTCGATAGCGAACAGAATAGAACAAAAGTATTTATGAAGACTAATGAACCTGAGTTTCAAATAACAATGAAGACTTTTTTAAATTTGTTTAAGATATCTAGTTATTTTTTTTTCAGTAATAAAGGAGCACCGAAAGGGTACGAAGGATCACTTGAGCCCCAAGTCTGTTATTTGACTACCATTATGACACGGTTATGAATTGCCAATGGACTCAAAATGGTTTGAATGGCGATTGACAAAAAAAGGACAAACGGCTCAGGGCGCAGACCCGACTCTGGCTAGGCAGCATGCGCATTTGCTTTTTGTGAGGCACGGCCTGACTTATGAAGCCTCGCTTCACCAGCTTGATGATCGCCCAGTCAACACGCGGCTGCTCATTCGCCTCCGTACTTCAATACCTCTCGTATCGGTGACAGCTTAATATGCGTCATATGCGGGCGGATTCGTTCGTTGCACGACCAAATTGAAGTGTCCGTCGGTGATTTATATTGGGCATCATACTGTAGTATTCCCTAATACTGAGTTATTTCCTGTAACTCGTACGTTTTCACGAAATACTATATGGAAAGAACGAAGCTATAGATTCAAGTGTCCATAACTATCATCATGGCTTTCTTTCAGTTTCGTTTATTGTTTTTTTAATGTTCACCACTCGTTCGTATACTGAAATATTATGGTATAGAGCAATTTTTAGCTGACTATTAGGCTTGCGCTGTCCTTAGTCGACTCTAATTGCACTTTTCCTGCCATCACACAGAGTTCCGGTATCAGCCACAATTACATTATCTGTGGCCATGCATTTGCTCGGTCATTTAGATTTATCTCATTTACAAAATATGGTCCATGTCAGTTCGCTCTATTTCTGTTCAATAGAATATAATCAGTTATTCCAGTTTCATGGATGCTAATAAATAAACTCGTTTCAATGGATAATCGCAGTCTGACTTGGAAATGCAATAAACCGGCTGGCTCTGCAACTTGCTATTTAGATAGGGCATTGGCAATGTTCTCGCTTGCATGAAAGACCCGAATTGCAAGCGAGGGAGTTTTTATTTTCTAATATGGTATGGATATGAAGAGGCGCTCTTCGCAACGTGAAGGTACGAATGCTCTCGCGATGGATAAGGTTTGGGACTGGCTAGAAGTTAGTTGATAACTAATTGATTTGATAAGAAGTAACTGCGTCTTCAAAATTGTCGCGCCAAAATACTTAATGCAAAAAGACTTAGCATGGTTTTCTCATGGATGCCATAATCAGAACTATACTAATGAAATGGCACCACACGGGCAGCATCAGCTTTCAAATAAAGAAAGAATTTTCCAAATCTGTTCACCCACTCGAAAATTATGAGGTAACAAACATAAAAAGGAATACAGTCGAATTGAGAACCCCCCTTTTTTGAAGTCGGTTGAAAAAAGATTTAGGTATTTAAAAAAACTGTCTAGGTAGTCTGATTCATCACTTGCCCGAGCCATTATCAATGCGTGCCGAAACGCTGATATAATACTTAACTAAGTAGTATCTTATCTGGTTTCCCAATAACAATTCACGTGTACTTGTACATATAATGGTGTTACTCGGAAGTCCCAAGGTAGTATTCATTTGAAACCTCGTTATCGCACGAAAAATGCCCATTAAAGAATTACCATCGACCATTAAACCAATTATAGCTCATGGAACATAAAACTTTATAGAATTCTAAATGCTTACATAGGTTTTAATTAAGTATATTTGTACCTACATATCATCACTACATAGTATAAACTAGTATAAAGCAAAGTCGCTTCGCGCGTCTGTCCCTATGTCTGTATGGATGTATGTTTAGATCTTTAAAACTACACAACGGATTTTGATGCAGATTTTTTTAATAGATAGAGTGATTTAAAAGGAAGGTTAAAATAATTATTATACATATAAGTATAATAATTATATGTATAAAGTTGAAGAGATTGTTTGTTTGAACGCGCTAATCTCAGGAAATAATGGACCGATTTGAATTATTCTTTTTCGTGTATGATAGGTACATTTATGAGGAAGGTTATAGGCTATCAAGCATTACAGTTACTATTCTTAACGCGGTTGGAACCGCGTGCCACATCTAGTTTTCATACATAAGTAAAAATTAGGTGATCAGTCCGAGTGGATATAAATAAATGCTCTATAAGGTTTATTTCATATAAATGCTATTTTAATTATCTTGTTTCTAAATAGGTATTTGCATGCCAAACTTGGTAAAGATATGAACTATTTTTGTACCTACGTAATGTAATGTACTTCAAAGGATTTATGGTGGACAGTAGCTGAAGAGGTGTTATACAATACTAATTTAAATGTATTTTGTTCTGCGCGTCTAGCTAAATGTTTTGCTAAAATAATAACAAAAGTAATTTTGCAAAATAATTACTTCCGCACAGAAATTTCTAATAAGAAGTTTATGGTTTTGAATAAAAATGCAAACCATTACTTTAAATCAAATGTAATAGCTAATATATTTAAGGAGAAAGTTTTGCTGGTGCATAATTCATAAGTTAAATTACATATTATAACACATGACTTTCATAAAGCATTTAATAAAAATATAGAAAGTTACTTATTTGGAATATCATCTTTGTTTAGCGGTCAATCATGGTTGGCTACTTAGTATGCAAGTTTATTTTTTTCATGATAATATGATCTCCTAGTAATGGGAATTGTATTATTAATTTTAAAGCATCTTTCTCCTAATATTTAGTACATAGACTAATTTAAAATTTATTAATTATTATACACAAACATAGCTCATCACTAGAGAACACTGTAATATTTTTAGAAGGAAATTATAAATGATTACTATTACTTGCTTGAAAGAAATCTTCATTTAACAAATTGGTAAATAATATAATCAATAGGTATTTCTAATATCAGACATCATAATCAAAATCACCATCATTGATAATATACAACATAGGTCACCACTCAAATTTCAATTTAAGTTTTAAATCTACTGCATATACAACTAAACTACACTAACAAACTTACTCGGATAGCTCAGTTTCACACAATCAATGTAATAAAAGTTAAAAGTGAGCCAAAGTGAGTACATTTTCCTGCATACAAAAATGAGGATGTTTACAACAAAGGGCAGGAGTATTTTGCTATTATAAAACTTGTTTGTTTGAACAAGTTAAGGTTAAGTGTTCTAGCGGTTGTGTGCTGTTGACTAATCATAGGTATTGAGGCTATTATAGGACTCACTTGTGACTCAACAACATACAATACAAAGCAAATATTCTTTATTGTGACCATACAACACAAAAAGGAATAATTTAACAAAAAAAAACATACACAAGCAGATAAACAAAACGTGGATTTGTTTTTGGAAAATTTAATGGTCTCTCAAAATACTAGTAAATAGATAGTTAAGAAATGGGTTTCAGATTATTTTCAATAAGGGTTCTTTATATTGTGTGAAGGACCACTAAAAAAAGGATTTTTGATAATTCATCCCTAATGAGGTAAGATAGGCATAGTTTATACTAAAGAGAGAAAAAACAGCTTAATCTGAAATTGCCATAACATTTATAAATGAGTTATTTTTTTTAAGATCTTATTCTACCACTCCGTAAACTGTAGAACTAACTAATCATTGCACGCTCAAATAAATACCACTTGAATAAAATCACCAGAAGGAAAGTTGCAGTCAAATGCTATTAAATATAAGATTATGCATGAAGAATGTAAAACTTTCATATTCTTCACACTTAATGCAAGCTCATACACTGTCTTGATCAATTCTGCCTACCTTTTTTTTATTGACTTGATTTGATTTACTTTTATTTTTGAATACGCTTCTCATCACAATTCTCATGGGTGGTGAGCACCTTATTTTGAAAATGAATGATGTAGATCTAGACAATACAATGGGTTAGGTAAAATCTACCATGGGAGGTAACACCCCTCATAACCTGCAGTAAAGCAAACCAATTCTTGTATATTGTTGGGGATGTGTGGATGCTAGAGAGATACTTGATACTTGTTTTTAGGTAAAATTTTTTTTCCATAGCTCTGGGATGAGGGCCTGGAGATCCGTAGCACAGGCTGTTCTTGTACGGACTCCATACTCTCACAAAGATGTACTATTCTGTAACTGCCTAATAACATAAATATGTACAATGTAATACTTCTTTGTGATTGAGAAATAAATAAATTAAAATTATTATTAAAAATTATACTCATTTCTTAGTCCTTACGAACAACAATGCAATCTGCGGTCTTATGCACTGAAGTGACCACTTAAAAACAGGTGGTCAACACTATCATTTCACTAATTTCACTAACATTTTACCATCACTGTTGATTGGTAGAGAATGTCACTAAGCATTAAGTTTGCCCTGTCTAGCTTCTGGGTTTACAGTTAAGTGTAAATAAATAAATTTGACATTGCTTTTAACACAACTTTAGATAGTCTAGTTTTAAACAAAAAAATATATCTGTATCATGTGCAGAACAACAAGACAAGTATATTTGGTTCGGTTGATGCATTGGCCGTAATCCAAACATTCAAATCGTATAGATAACTATTTTATATGGCATCGGCACGGAAGTATGCAGTACCCATGAATCTATTACAATATGTACACAAAGCAGTTTTCGCACTACTTTAGCTCGGAAGTTAACGTTCTTATTCGATATATATAAGTACACTGGTTTATGTTATTAAGTATTTATTGGTATTAATACACTCCAAGTGAAAACAATCGTTAACTCTGACGGCAAGTTACATACCAGTTTTATACGATCCAAAAAGTTTAATGCGCTTCATCATCCTTTCCCTTAATATATGAAATACTTACCTTTTTTAGCCACTCATATCGCAATAACAAAGTAACTGCTCAGGGCTCGTAGCAAACAAAACGACAAAAAGAAATCACGTAAAACGATAATGCGAAGGAATAGGATTCACTTACATTTTTATCATCACAATCTATTCTTCTAACTTTCCGTATATTGACACATTACACAATAGTCTCTGTACATGTTTTTCACGGGGATAAAAATTTAATTACCACATAGTTACGATTAAAAAATGACAGAAAACATCGGAGTGAAAAAAGACGTCTAGATTGGATGGATGATGCACTGTACTTTGTTTGACTTTTTTCGATAGATGGCGCTCACTGCGCATAATTCAACCACAGACAACAGAATTATGTGAGACCCAAAAGCTTAACATTACAGATAATGGTATATTTCAGAAAAATGTCAGAACATACCAAAACTTATACCTACTTTACCTTTTATAACTTAAGTAAGTTCATTAACTTAAGTGTTACTTTGTGTGAAAAAGTGATGCTTTTATATAATTAATCTGCAATAATAAATAAATATTTTTATGTCAAAATTATGTACCTGACTGTTTTAATAACTTTAGTTTTTGTATTCAAATGTATTCATCTTAGGTTTTTGACAGCACTGGAATAATTCTTTATGTTTAAAGAATAAAACATAGCTTTTATTTTAGTAATAATATATCTGTTATATTTATTTTTTAATCTTGAATTACCCATTATTCTTTTTAGAGTATTACTGGTGAAAAGTTGTTCAAGTCATAAAAAAACGCTATAATCTAAAGTAACGTAAATAACATTTTTTTTAGACTTATTTAATATATTTAAATTGGGTCTTCCATAATGTTGTGTATATGGCAACACTTTTTACGCCATCTGGTGGGCGATCTCGACTTGTTCTGACTATGTCCTTTCTCACTCGCACTCGTGATGTGTGCGCGGCGAACGGTTCAATGACTTTGGCGACCAGTTTCTATTTTCTCTCTGGTTCTGTCGTCGGGTCGACCTGCAAGGAAGGGGGTCTTTGTTTGCGTTTCACGTTCGCGTCGCACGGTATCATCCGCGACGGCTCCACCGTATCGTATCGAGACGGAATGTGCCCGCATAAGTGGAAGCGTGGGTCTCGCTCCTCCCGGTCGATGTGAAATGTGGTGCAGTGCCCCAGGGTGGCGCCGTCTAACAGTGCAAGTGCAGTGAGGTGCAGTGGTGTGTGCGAGGGAGCGTGGGTCGGTTCGGCCACGGCGAGCGAAGTGCGCGGAGGTGGCGGCGGGCGCTCGGCCATGACCGGCGACATGCCTCTAGGGAGCGCGCACGCGTTCGGGCGCGCGTTGCTCCGGGACGGGGCGCTGCCGCCGCTGGAGCCCGGCCCGCCCGCGCCGCCGGCCAACAACGCGCAGCCGCCCGACAAGCGCCCGCCGGCCGCAGCCGCCAGCCCCGAGCAGGTCATGAAGCTCTACATGAACAAGCTCACCCCTTACGAACACCGGGAGATATTCGGTTACCCCCAAGTGTACTTCATAGGCGCGAACGCCAAGAAGCGGCCCGGTCTAGTGGGCTTCCCGAACAATTGCGAGTATGACAACGAACAGGGCTCCTACATCCACATCCCTCACGACCACATAGCGTATCGTTACGAGGTGCTTAAGGTGATAGGCAAGGGCAGCTTCGGCCAAGTGGTGAAGGCGTACGACCACAAGAAGCGCGAGAACGTGGCTCTCAAGATGGTCCGCAACGAGAAGCGGTTCCATCGTCAGGCGCAGGAGGAGATCCGCATACTAGAGCATCTCCGCGAGCAGGACAAGGATAATACCATGAACGTCATACACATGTTCGACTCGTTCACTTTCAGAAATCATACGTGCATCACGTTCGAACTTCTCTCGATCAATCTATACGAGCTTATAAAGAAAAACAAGTTTCAAGGGTTCTCGCTGCAGCTCGTACGAAAGTTCTCGCACAGCTTGCTGCAGTGTCTCCACGCTCTGAACAAGAATCGAATCATCCACTGCGACATGAAGCCAGAAAACGTGCTTCTAAAGCAACAGGGACGCTCCGGAATCAAGGTCAGTATCGCTTGTACTAAAAGACGACTTACGCCGTTTTTAAATCTGTAGTTAGTGCTGCAAACTAACAGGAATAACAATAGGTATAGATGCGGTCGCGTTGTTTGCTAACGCGTTTATCACTCGATACTCGTGTCCCGGGACACCTGTTTGTGTCTCGGATCTTGGAGAGGGACCGGAGGCCCAAAATCAATAGACGTTTTCGATGTAAACAGCTGCGGCGCTGTGTGCGTGCGGGTCCGATCAGCTGGCCACACCCGCGCCCCTAGCCTACATCAACACGGCGCCTTCGATCCGCACCCTCCCTTTAACCGTATTTATATTAAGCAACTCGAGTGTTAGGACACATTCTCTATTGCATAGTAGAAAATGTAGAAATATGGTCAGATAACCGATAAACGCTATCTGTTCAACGCCGTGGTCTAACTCGCCCGAACCTCGAACGTCCGCACGCATTGCGTTCTATTTTTAAACTTCCCGATACATTCAGTAAAGTCCGACGGCTACGTCTTCCTTCATATACCTACTGTGATTATTAGCGTGTTTTACCTCGTTTTAAAACATGGTTTAAAATGTCTGTTGGAAATCTGAGCCAATGTCATTGTTGCACTGCGATTAGCTAGACACGTAAACCTTTAACAGTTCGCCGGTGAGCAGTGTAACAAAAAGTCTGACCTACAAGCTAATGAGTCAGTTGCTCATCGAATGGCGTTGTCGAAATTAATTTTGCGTTGCTAACGGTAAATCTCGTCATGGTGGCAAATTTAATGATTTTAATGTTTCGAACGGGCGTTTAAGTGCTATCTTAAGTTTAATGACTAATATTTCCATTATTCATCGTCCAGAAATAAAATGCATAGGTGTACCTATTTCTTTAAAGTGCACATAATACGTATGTGCGATGTTTCTGTTGTATATTTAAGTAGGTACAACACACATTAATTTATATATAGTTTTTGTTACAAAAAGCAGCGCCTTATTATTAAGAGGACAAGTTGAGACCATATTTTTGCAATAGGTAGGTATTTTACTTTAATATTAAATCCCTAAAATAGCAAATGAGAAATGAGCATGCTGACCACCTGAAGTTACCTCTACGTTCAACCTCAAATAAGGCCAACGGTGGACTTAGTTAATTCTTATTAATATCAAATACCTACAACTATAATTTATAAGTTCACATTTCATCCATTATTATTAAATTAATGTGCTAACGTTACTTATAAATAATAATAATTGAATCAGCAGTCATCGACTGACGCAATATAATTTGAAATGCTGACGATATGTACATACACGTCTATGCGCATGTAAGTAAAGAAAATAACGTAAAGTTAAGCACGATACATAATATTGGATGTGGCTGGTCCCGCATATTGTCTCGATTCTAGCTGATTAAATGAATTAAATCATCGTGTAATTTTCCTTACGTATTACATACGACATTGATCATACGTTACTCTACGAATGTTATTACGTAAATCCAGCGATAGGTTTGCTTTGTAACGTAATAAGGTTTGGTGTGGTTACTGAGATAAAGACTTAAAACGTACGCTGTACGTTTACGGCATAGGTACTATAGTGAATTTGTTTCACAGACTGTTTTGCCGTCGAGTTGTCAAAACCGTCAACATTGCTTTATTTCTTTCATTCATTACTTTTTAGTTCAGATATTCAAGGAATGGAACCGTCTGCCTATGTCTGTTTTTCTTGCTAGATATAACCTGTACTTATTCTTTAAGGCAAGAGTGAATAAGTACTTTCTGGGCCAGTGTACTTCACCATAGACTCTCGCAAGCCTATTTAAAGTTTAAAAAAATGTGTTTCCTCATAATCCTTCGAGTATTCATATCTACTTTCGTGGTGTCCGATAATATGCTTCACGCTTTACAATATAATGATGTTTATGTAAAATTGTAAAATTAATGATACCGAATAACGAGTTTACTCAGCTGAGACCTACATACTCGTAGATAGCTAGGCAGCAGGCAGGTATGCAGTTAGGCACAAGATACTAAGCGGCTCATGCCTCATTGAGGACTAATTGTTGTTGCTAAGCGAACTAAGCAACGGTATTGACGCGCGTAGATGGTTTTCTCCCATTGTCTTCGTGATTGAAGCTGCTTGTTTCGCATCAAATAACGTTTTGCTGAGTTGTCTCACCGCGATCGAGTGCAACAAAGGCTGTGAAGATTTCCCTATTTTTTTTTCAATCACTTAAATATTTTTAATCTTTCTTCATGACTGTCCCCTATAGAGCACGATTCCTTTATGAAAGAAACGAATATGAATTATTTTATACACTAAGTTATCTCGCACTAGCGCTAGTTGTTTAAAAAAAACAAAGACAAATTAAACTTATCAACAAAAATCAATGTTCTAAGAGACATGGGTACTAGAAACATGGTCGTATGTATCTTTTTAATAATGATTGATTAAAAAATAAATTTTTGTGTCAATTAGTTCCTCTTACATTACTTGAATATCATTGTTTTCGAGTAAGAAAGTTCGGGAACCTCAAGACCTACGTAGTGACTCAGAGTCGCCGCTGCGTAGGTACTTTGTGTCACAGATAATATACCATTACTACTGATCATATTTAATTCTTATTCTTATTTCATTTTCCTCGTCTTTCTCGCTTCTCGATCGCGATGCAACAATTCACTCGACCGCAATCTTATGAAGCAGTGTGCGGTTGTCACTAGGTGAAGAGTCAATACTTGCTTAGTGAGACTCCTATTTGCACAATCAATTTTATGCCTTGTGTGCTTATCAGAATCACATATGTAACGAGTAGCGGTTTACGGAAATTCGCTTGGCTAAAATCCCGTGAACTTAACGGTACATTTTTTTTTCTGTGAGACCACTTCGTAACAGTTAGGTTCAATACTTGTAATGTTTTAGGAGAAATGGAATGGAGGAGTGATTATCTATAAACAAAATATGTTTTTGTTTATTGTTTGTTAAAAATTATGATTTGCCTTTAATAAAGAAATTTCTGTAATAGATTTATGCTTTTCATAAAATAAAGAGATGTACAGGAATTACACCATAGAAGTTATTAAAACTGACTGCAAGATAAACTAAGAAATAATTAGTTCCAGACTTTAATGATTTAATTTAGAGTCTGCGGCATTGTTATTTCAATGGCAGGCATAGGTTCCAAAATAAATTATTGTCATACATAAAAAAGTAAAAGCCTTTTAAATTTACTAAAAATACAGTTCTGATGACAAATAATATTGGCCTTGCCTACCTGCACAACACAAATTGACCCGGTAACACAAAAAGACACATGTTCAGCCAACATGCACACAACAAAGGCGGCCTCGGGAATCGAACCGCACACCTGTATCGGCCAGGTAGCTCGACGAACAAAAACCGAACCGACCCGACCGGGTTTACGAGCCCAATAAAACGTAGGGGTTATAACCCTGCGATGGCAACGATAGTTACTGTTGTAGCAATCGAATCGGCTTTAATAACGCTCCCCTGTAACTGGGTTGCCGTTTTTGCGTATTGTTTCTAATTTATTGTTTGTTTAAAAGGTTCGGCCGTATTTTATTGTTATCAAATATTTGGACATTAATTTCGCGATTCTGTGTAACTCGTTTCTATGTTTTTCAGAAGCCTGGGTTAAGCTTTTCTAGTTACTTTCTTACTTTTCGTGATACCGTGGCTCCGGGATCTAGTGGTCCTCTCCTAGGTATGTTGTCAGGAGGCCGATAGCCCCCTTTCACCTCTGACGATAACACACTTATCATAATGTAAGCTGAGGTAATATACTGATAGCTGAGCTGTTAGTAATGATTTCATGAACTTATTTATCTTTACAATGACAATTAACTTTATTGTAAATCTTGGTTCGTATGTCTTCATTGAATTGGAATAGCCTACAAATAAATATCTTAAAATGCTAGATGAAGCGAAATCAGATTGAAAATGCGATTCAAACGATAATAACATAATTATCAGCTTAGTACGCCTTTGCATGGAATGGAACTGGTTAATCATTATCTAGTATTAAATATATCATATTATAACCGTCTTATTAACTTTGTTAAGAAAATAAAAACATACGCAGTTTGCCAATATATTTGTCGTAGTGGGACACAAAGTCATAGATGCTAAGACACTTACTTTCAGTATTACCTATAACTCTTAATTGTACGTACGAGTACGTATACATAAATCTAAAAACAATAAATAAACATGTCTGTTGAATGATAATGATAAATGAATAAAATAATCCGTAAAGACGTTGTCGCTAATCAGCGATATCTTTTTTGATATTTATCAAAGCATAGAGAATTTATGTAGTAAAATAGATATATATTGTTATTAAGTTAAGTCATCGAGAAGATGGCAATCTTAATATCAGGTGACCGGCATCGACATGCAGCATTATTAATATCAGACCTTAGGCCTCAAAATCCACTGAATACAAGTCCAACAACTGATAATACTGAAATCCAAAAAAACACCTAACTATTATAGTTGTATTATATGTAATGTAAGCCAATATAAAAAGCTTAAATCATGATTTCTGACATCCAATCTGCCGCGTCCATTGAAACCTTTTAATTTAATACGTTGAATAAATCTAGCATTTTTATGGCTGCATTCACGTTTGCATGCATAATTTCGGTAGACTTTTGCATCTCGGAACCTAAATTCTTTATTTCAAAGGATTATGTTACAAGGCTTAATGTGCAATGAAGTGTAAGTCATTTATTTAAAGAGATTTTGCGTATTTTTTTTTAAATATTTAAGGTTATGAATTATTTAAATAGGCTAGGAGGTACATCTTATAAAAAAAATTTGAAATCTCGAAGGAATTTTCCCAAAAAAGATCTTAAGTACGTAGTGAAATTAAGTTTTGAAGTTGCCAACTGCTAACCATTTCTTGCATTTTATAATATACTAAACTTGTAAGTTAAAAAGAACTATCAACGTATTCAAGTAGCTAGTTCCTTTATATATAAATTGGCACCTATTTGTATATAAGGTCATCGAGATTTTTCTTAAATTAATATGACCTAGAGCCGAGAAGATGGTTTTACACTTTATACTAAGGCCATTTTAATCGTACATGTACTGACGAAACTTCTAAATTCGCAATTATATCCAAACACTGCGTTGTATATGAAATGCAACTCTCTCAAGATGTGGGCCTCCAACATAGATTTTAATCTATGGGCTCTAAGATATTTTCAATCTTATGGCCTACGTGTTAGGGCGGGTCGTCGTCAATGGCATTATTAATGGTACAGAAACCACGTTGGCGTATGATCGAGATTTATTCTAGCACTAAACTGAGCCATGGACTCATGAATGTTGTAACTGTGTTCATTTCATACAATAAATATGTCAACAGGAACTTTCTAATTTTTTATTCCTTAAATTTTGTAAGCATTTTAACTCTAGTAATTTTGTTTTTTTACGATATTTAAATATTCGTCATAATATTGGAATGTGATAATCGTTTAAAAATAAGAGTAATTATTATTGAATTCTTTTTAGCAAACAGTTTTAAATAGAGCTAAAGAACCTTTATACGATTTAAAGTTGGACGTGTGTGTGCAAGATTAATATGCGAGATTACAATGAAATTGATATAAAAAGTTACGTTATCTAATGTCTAACACCTAATTTAAATTTGACACGAAAAGACAATGTAGGTAAGTAATGTTTGCACTATCGAACGGGCACACGATACTCGTAATGCAAATATAATCGAATAATTAAACCGGTTCATAGCCAAAGCAGCAATTTCTGTAATGGCTGGAAAATCGTGCAGGCCACTTTCGTTTTTATTATCGAATTATTACGGGTTATAACTGAATGATGAGTGATCGCAATCCAATGATGCAGGTTTGTATTATGTTTTAAGCTTTTGCCAGCGCTTGCAGAGCCTGATCTCGGTAAATATTTTTTTAAAATTAGTTATAGTTTTTCGAATCACCATTCTAACGTCTTTCTATTACGAGACCAGATACCAGTGATAGTAAAATAGCCCACTGTACCCTGAAAGCATGCATCAACATGTGTAGTAGCTAGCATGCATGCACGTTAATGTACAATATATCTATTTTTATTATCTTTCACTTGTCGGGTTTTTCTCCGTGCCGAATAGCAGAATAACTATTAAAAATCGGAAAATATTATACTTTGTGAACAGCATTTTGATGTTATCTCGTGAGCGAATTCACTGATTTTGATGATTTTTTTTTCGGTCGGTATCTGGGACATGGGCAGAACAAAGTCTGTCGGGTGAGCTAGTTTTTGATAAAAGAGCAACAGCCAACCCTATTTATTTATTCACACTTGTTTAACATTATGATTATTCAAGACTAGAATGGACGGGTGATGGCGCCATCGGCGTCGCTATGGCGTCAATAACAAATAAATATCCACGTTTAATTAAACGCTATTGTCGCGTCGATTTAACCGCGACAACGTCTTTACAAGTCGTCATTCCGGCCTGGTTCAGTGTCTCTAATTTCATTAGAAGGTTTGGGTCCATAAGATGCACATTAAAATGTCCAGTATCAAATTAAGTTTTTTTTCACAATTTACAGAAGATGTTTCAGGATGTACCTACTACCATAAAAATGAATTTCCTTTGAGAAAGTCATATATATTGCATATATTATAATATACTTATATTACCTACTCAGTATGAAAAATGTATAGCGTTACAGATACTATTTATCATCAGCGGCGTGCATAGGATTATGACACTGGGTATGCAGCTGAGTGCTTCGGTCACAAAAACTTTTTTTTTATAAGTCCATGAATACATAGTACATGAATAGTAGTACATTGCGGCGGAAGAAATTCTAATTATTAAAATATTATAACTACTCACCTAGTCAGCTTCAATTTTCACATATCCAAGGTTCCGGTTACTTGAGATTAGTGTATCCCGATGTACGCAAAGATAAATGACAATTGCGAGAAGGAGGATTAAGGAGCGCACGCCCATGGGCGGCCTGCATGCTCGTCTGCTACTTCATAAAATAAAAATAAAAAAAATTGCAATTACAAATGTATGGTTTGGCAAGTCTCGTGGTAATCCTTATTATAACATACGCTCTTGGAATAAATTTGTAATTGCAAAATGGTTTTTTTTTTATACATGTACTCGTACATGCAAATAAAGTTATTTACAAAAGTATGAGTATTGTCATTCTTATGTTTGATGTAATAATTAATATTTTTTTTTTGTTTCTGTTACGCAGTACAGTATACGCAGGACAAATCGTAATAAAAGACAACAAGGATGAGTTAAGTTTGAAAAATAGTCTTTTAAAAGCAAATAAGATAACTACGATATACTTTCCTACAATAATGTTATTTTATTCTGAAACAGACGGCTAATAGCTACATCCATATATCATTAATGCTCTGAAAAACTAAGAATAAAACATTGTATTTGAATCCCACCTTAATCCTATAAGGCTTCGTATCAATAGGTCATTAGCATAAAGAATCGAGAATAACAGATAATCAGCTTGTATTGACGGCTCATGAATCTAGCAGTGAATTGCAAGCAAATCTCAACACTATGCATGTAGTATTGAGGTCCATATTTCGTTGTAGATTAAATAGTTCATACCATAGAACTAACGCTGAACAGAAATAGATTAATTCGACACGAAATTTAAAAAAAATATATATATAAAAACGGATACCTTTTGCTTATAAATGTTTAAATTTATGTTTAACACATAAATGATGTTTAAATTTTGGTTTTAAAGTTGGTTTTAACGTTTAATGAATAAGTCGGAAAATATTTTTGCAGCCTTATTTTCATAAAATCATCAGTCATTTAGATAGACAGCTATTTTTGTTTTAATAATATTCCAATTATCCATATCAAATTTTAAAAAATTTACTTTAGTCCAAAAAAAATCTCTGTTAGCATTTTTATGGCTTATAGTGACGGTGTCATTTCTACCTCCATTAGCTCTATGGTCAAACGAAGTCGTGCGTCGCACAAACACTGCTATTTCGTGTTTGCAAAAAGAATCCGTGTAAGCGAAGCCGCAGTAATAGGATTTGCTTAAGCTCATTATCTTCGAAGCACGACCACTTTTAAAGCAAAACATTTGGTATTAAGTTCCTACAGGTGTGCTCAGCACCTATTTTGGTTTTTGGACCTGGATTTATAGGTTTTGTTCAGAATGCTTACTACTACTAAGCATGTGCTTACCTTTTTTTGAAACCAGATCCTTAAATTTAAGCCATGCATATTAACAAATTTTTGACCTTTAAATTAAAATACCGGCTTCTTTCTCCCGGCCTACCTTAGCCAAAAGGGCGCCTAAAGCCGATGTACCGTATTATTTGACGTTCATCCAGTGTATAC
>DWQL01000327.1:0-16305 GCA_018231265.1 Noctuana haematospila | reverse complement strand
ACCACGCTGCTCCAATGCGGATTGGTGGAGATACGGGTTAGTGGCCAACCCGTGTCGGATGTTGTCAAACCGCCCAACGGGCCTCCGACCAGGTTTAACGACTGTTATCTGACTATTTCTATTATTATTTCTGATTATTTCTATTAGAGACTACTATAAATATAGGTGATTAATTCAATAACAATAACAGTCTGATCGATCGATCTGAGTTAAAAACAACTAAAAATAGAAAATAGCTGCCATTAGCTCGCTTTGCATACCTAATTGTATTATTCCTGCAGTAATATTCGAAGAAAAATCTTAACCATTTAATGGAAAGTTATGATTAAGCATCGTTCTTTTATAAAGCTCTTCGTAAACTAGACAAGAAAATTGTTTTTCAATCAGCCTTATCTTTGGTTACAAACTGGGCGTTTAACTGCAAACAGATTGCCTGTCGCATGGAGTTTTAAAGTATCATGTTTTAGATTACCACACTGCGCGTTTTTTGCCTTATGCTGTATTGTGTTTTAGTTATTGCGCATTCATAAAGCTGCATTTTATTATTATTCTTCGAAACTTCATTCAATAAGCTGTCAAATAGTAGCCACAAACTTCTTTTTTAAAATAATTATAACTCGCGTTACGAAAAAAACCGACTTCAAAGTTGTCGTGCATATACTTGAGACTTAGATGGTTTTGTAATGGATGCCGTTGTCAGAACTGGACCAAATTAAAGTGCAAAATAAAAAAAATACAGTCGAATTGAGAACATCCTCCTTTTTTTTGAAGTTGTTTAAAAAATTCTAACTTTACGTCCGCAAACTCGTTTCGAACGTTCACTCAAGAAGCGACCTGCGGCTAGAAAAGGAATCGATCGACGGAAATGAGTTATAAGTAGGCGAGCAAATAGGGCCCGATCTGATAAGTGGGTTTCTACGCTGCTTGATTGATGCCTCCGCCAGGCCGCGATTACTGGCCTCGGCTTGCTTTGTTGCATATTTCAGTTAATCCGAGTTAGAACACGGCAGTCCGCATATTGAGTTAGACCGCCTGTACTGGGAAACAACCTCAAGTAAGAATGACACGTATCACATCGCTAAAATAATAACATACAAACCAAGAAGGATTATTAGGACTTCCGATAAGACGTGCGGTGCAGATATTGCAGATGCGTATAAACGACAGAGTCGTTAAAGGGTTTTAATTTACGCAAGTATGTAGTACGCAACGACATATGAATTAATAGCAATTGGGATGATGACTTCACCAATCCGCATTGGAGCAGCGTGGTTGAGTATGCTCCAGGCCTTCCCCGATTGTGGGGAGAGACCCGTGCCCAGTAGTGGGACATAAAAAAGGGTTGAAGGCAGGCAGGAACGGATGATGACTTGTCGTTGGAAGGATGACGAAAGAGGGGGAGCGGGAAGGTGTTCAAAACTGATGAACAAAAAGTGTTAGATGGTTTTTTCTTTACATTTTCTCTATGATAATAACAGTTCAAGGTACATGTGACAAGTAAAACCTGTACGAGTGTAAGTAATAATTCCTTATTCAAGCAAGAAATTCGTTTAAGGACGTTGTAGCTTAAATTACTGCATAAAATCAGTTTGAACGTTACAATACACTGTGGAGTACGTAATCTTATTAATATGCAAATTGTTTCGTGTGTGAACACAACATACCTACTACTTTCTGTTTAGTTCTCAAGTAGCTTTAGAATTTTAGTGTGTTAATTTGGCAAGTGAATGAGTTGAAATGGCAAGTGTAAGCTATATCATTTGATAATAACTGAGGGTCTCTGTAAACGGTCTCATGAATGTATCTTTACATGTATGTTACATTTAATTATCAAATATTAAATGTCCAGCAAGTTTTGTAAGGTTTATACTTAATTTACTTGCTGCTCAAACGATACACATAAAGATCTACAAAAAAAAGAGTTGTAAATAATAAAATAGTTAAAAATAATACATTTCACGTTAAATTAATAGTACCACATAGTGGTAATAGATTTACCCTCATTAAAATCTGAAAGCACACACGTGTAAAATTAAGAGGCATAGTGTGTAATTGCCTTTAACGTGTTAGTTGTGTGGCTTAATCATGCGAAGTAATTAGTAAAAGAATTCATTATAAATTCAAAAGGTGAATAACTTATTATAAATTGCTCTTATTATAAAGTGCGGTTGGTGTTTTAGATTTAATTAAAATGATGTAATTGAGTAGCTGCCGTACTTACCTACCATTGTTATCCTGCTTTCCTCTCATAACATACCACTAAGTTTGGAGATTGCGAGTTTATACAATTCATACGCCTTACGAACGAGACCTATAGGAAAACCACATTACTTCGAATATTATTCTCGTAGGTAAATTTATAACAGAAATTATAAAACATGTTTATCGAATTATTGACGTATTGATAAAAATAGCTCACATACAAAATAAATAAACAATAATATGAACGCAGCTACTGCAAACGAAACTAGCACAGTTGCAACGGAAGGGTTAGCAGTAAAATACTCACTCATTAAAAACTTTTGAACGCTTAATGAAAATCTTATTGAACTCAGTCGCCTGGAGTGCATCGGGGGTTAGGAGCCCCCGGGTTTAGGGGGCTGAAATGGCCCAGCTAAGTGTATTACGGACGGATCGCTGCCTTTGATTCGTCACATCAAAGACGATCTTGTTCGTTCGTCGCTAAATCGAATCAGAACTGCTTTGTTTCTCCACTATGGTAGGTAAATTTGTAAAGGGCCTCCATTTCTCCTTCACCGACTCAAAGACGTCACTCCAATAGGTTTCTAGGACGTTCCTATTGCTTCGCAAAAAGTTCTCATAGTTGAAATTCTGAGCGTCTTTGTAGGAACAGACAAAAGTTTCTACGAATCACTTTATTGAAGCGCTTTATGAGTCGGCGAATTGTTTCGGAGTAACACGAAGGAGTTACCCTTGTTCTTTTGATATAATTTCAGTAGAACATATTTATTTCTCCATTGAAGTCCTACGAACAAATTCTTCAACTTCGTCAGCGGCCAAGTTAAAGAAGAATAGATCACGAGTGAAACCCCAAATAACACGTAATTAAAGTTTCTTAACAAAACTAAGTACAATAAATTTAACTGCGAACGTAAACTTTAGGTATTATGCAGTTCCGCGGAACTACGAGAACGAAGATCAACAAATATTACAGCTGTGCAGTTTGTATTCATAATTGAAGACAGTCGTCACGACCCGCTTACGCCGCGGTGCTGCGAAATGACACATTTAAGCACAAAGCGCAATGGAGGCGACTCGGTCCATTTTTCGCGGTGCCCCAAATTCTTCCGACGTCGAAATTTGTTGGAGCTTAACGTGGCTATGAACGTTGTTATTGTTATTTGTCGAGCGGTTCCGAGAGCACATCGCCTGCAATAAACCAGCCGAGGGTTAATTCCGAGTCGGCTTGGCACCGATGCTGCGTTAAAAACTAAACCAATATACTTCTTAAAATTACAGCAGCGCCGGGAGGGTTATATAAGCGAACGTGACCTGAGGAGATTTTGGCAAGCAGCCCCGACCCAGACTTACAGACACCAATTTTTCCTCACATTTATATCCTTAAGTGTGTTAGGAGAATGTATCGCGATGTTATCGCTGCAGCGATGGTATGTAGACATTGGGCTTTATAGACAAATCCCAGATCGGAAAGTAGGCGAAGTCGCTTTTATAGCAGTTTTATGGATCATTCTCATTTTCCGGCTGTAACAAAGAATAAATATTCATTCAGCGTGATAGTCCACCAACTTTATAATCTGTAAGGGAGTCGTTAATTGTAATTTAATTTGGTTGTATATTGTTACTCGTAATGATTTTGATATAAAGAATATTTAAAATAAAGATTTTAAGATAAAGAATATTTATATATTTATCTATGGATTAACTCAACGTTTTATTAAAATAAAAAAAATATAATTGGAAGGAACAAAATGAAAACAAAATAATAAAATGACACCCATCCACGCGCTTCAATACTTAAATACTACAACTTTGTTCGAAGATTATTCAATAGTTCCCCGATACCTATCCTTCGGCGAAATTTCAAATGAAGTTTCAAACGGTAGCCTATATAGAACCCCTCAATCCGTGTCCGAAAGGCCGCTCATTGCAAGCGCGCCACGTCCGGCCGCTACTGCGATTGTTTTCGCAAGCGGCCGCCTGGCGCCCGCCCAGCGAGCCTACGTGGCCCGCTTACAGAAGTAGATCTTACTTACATTTAAGCATAGTATACCGCGATTTAGAAGTTATCTGATTTTAATAGAGACCAAATCAAGCGCGCATAGCCGCGCTGGTAGTGTGGATCGTAAGCAATCTCACTGTTAAGCAACCACGGGCGCGGTCGGTACTCGGATGGGTGACCGCTAGCGGCAAATTTCATTCCATCCACTTTGAAGGAGCGTGGTGGAGTATGTTCCACGAGGAAAGACCTGTGCCCAGCAGTGGGACATAAAAATAATTGAAGGCAATAGAGACCAAAGAGTAGACTCATGATTTATAAATAGCGGGTAAAAGCTGTTTTTAAAAGGGCGGCGGATTTAAACCTTAGTCAGCTACTTCTATACCGTCTTATTGTCAGTCGAGCGCCTGTTTTCTTTATCGGTTAGGACCTGGCAATATCCCAGGGATGCTACGTGGTGCGCTTACCTTGCCTCGTATCAAATATGTCGTATATAATTCTGTGAATTTTACTTACATATAAATAGTAGAAAGTAAAAACTGTCAATGATTAAACCTCAATTTTTACATGATATTTAATTCAAAATATTTCATTGCGCGTTGGTTTCAAACTTACAACCAGAGGAGGATTATAATTTATATAGCTGATTAAATAAATAGTTTTAGTTGCAATGAACGAATGTTTAAACATTACAATATAGTTACTAAATAAAGCACATTATTACATCTCTACATGTATTTCAGATC
The DNA here is from genome assembly GCA_018231265.1 of Noctuana haematospila. Lineage (NCBI taxonomy): Eukaryota > Metazoa > Arthropoda > Insecta > Lepidoptera > Hesperiidae > Noctuana > Noctuana haematospila. The sequence goes on along the minus strand of DWQL01000327.1, from coordinate 11,361 downwards.
AAATCGTGAACAATTAGTAGAAAGCCTAGTATCTCGTTTTATATCGTGAGCGCTAAACTTAACTGTTGAATGATTAAAACGGTTCCCTGTTCCAGCGAATCGGGAGCTGTCCTCTCATTAATAAACGAGTTTCAGCGACAATGCAGCTAAGTAGCCTTTAATTTGACAAATTAAAATTTTACTCGACTGTTTCGCTCGCTTTTCCAGCAAATTGAGACAAACGAAATGCAAAATTAAATGAACATATATTTTGATTCAGAACGGATGGCTGTAAAAATTAACGCGCAATGCGTTTGCCGTCATTAATTTTAAAAGTAAGTAAGCTTTTCATGTAAAAGCAGAATTCAGTATAAGGAATAAGTTGTAATTAAAATACATGGTAAAAACGGAGTTCTAAGTGTATACCATAAAGAAAAGAAGACACGTTAGCAAAGTTGCTACAGTTGGACAAATATTTAAGAACAAATCGTTTTTAAAGATAGAATTAATACAAAACCGAGTGCAAGTTTAAAATAACTGTCTCATTATTCGCACTCTCGCCCTTCTATTGGAAATGCGTTATTTAGCGACCGACGCGACGGTGCACGCTTGTATTCCGCACAATTAATTTTTACAAGCGCATCTACGCTTTTTATTTCCGCTACGTCGTAGCGCCGTAGCTGCACCGTAGAGTCTACGTAGCGCGTATTTTGTAGTTTTTACGTTGTGTTGTAGCAAACTTCGTAGCTGATGTTTTTATATTTTTTTGTAAAGAAAGAGAGTAATATTTTTTACACGTTTTTAGAGTTGAATTTTTCATGCTGCATTCGCTCATATTTTATACGTCAATGTTCTATTGAAGTTGTTTTACGATGCTGCTGAGTTTCATGGTAATGAACCAACATTGTTTTCTTAGAATCATGCCTGCGAATAAAAATACGAAACAGTGATAATACGAAATTCAAATGGGTTTTTTAACTTTGTTGCTTCTTTCATTCATGTCAAACGACCAGTGTATGATACAATGAAGTTACGAGGATGTTTTAAGTGAAAAAAGTTGTACAGAGCTAGTTCACAAAATGTTGTTGTATAAATATGAGTAAACTCTAGGAAGTCTTGTTTACTTTCAGGTTGCGACACGTCTGGATCAATTCAACATTTTAATTATAAAAAATACACAACAGTCCATTAATTTGACTATCAATTGTTTAATGCTTCTTTTTAAAGTAAAGATACTCGTAGATACATTGAAAAATAGAGTAACTTTTAAACACTGTGATTAAATAAATATATTTTATCTTAGAATAAAGAACAAAACGAATTTCATACACGAAAATAGTTCAACACCATATGGTAGCAATTTCAGACTTCTAATTTATTATATGGTTGCCACAACTAAGAGAGAATCGAAACAAATACCTTAAATGTTCTTATAGTTTGAGCATATCGGCATAGAGCCTACTATGCTATAGAGATCGTTAGTAGCAAACTCTTTGACGTATCACAACTCGGTACTCGTGCCTGTAAAACACTGCTCAAGAAAATGCTCGGTATGTTGATGAACATGACACACTTTTTTTGATACTCCACCGCCAAAGAGATAACTTTGTGAAACATTGGACAGAGGAGAAGGCACAAAGAACAAATTTATATACGTCCCGGTGAAAGACTTCTGAGAAACTACGATTATTAAAGATTAACGGAAAGTCAGTCAAAACAATAACAAATCAAATGTGAGTCTGACTGGCATTGATAACCTTATAAAGTCAAGACAAGACAGAGACAGAAATAAATTATTATTATTATTATTATGTAATGATCTACAACTGACCTATGATATATAATATGTCTTACTATATATAATATTGCTCGACAGAAATTACAGGACAAACAGAGAGCAAGGCATTCGTAGTGGAGCCGTCCTTCTTTACCAAAAAATGAGAAATTTTCAATAATTACAAATATTTATGACCATCAAAAACAGTTCCACCTCGAATTGTGCTTTTGATGGACTTCACTAATAGCAAACATTACACAACTGATATAAACAGCTGTGCAAACCGAAACCATAGCCGGCAATTAATAAATTACATCACTTCGCCTAATTAGGTCAGACCAATTGATCACAAATGTTATGCGGCATCCAGGTGAGTGACCTTGGGTTCATTAACCCGGTAAACCTTGTCCAAGAACCTTCATAATCCGAGTGCACTAGCATTATGAATTATTCTTATTCACACTCGCTATACTTTGCTTTTCATTAATTTTGGTGCTTTGCAGCACAACATTGAAAGTAACAGTCACTGAATTAAATCCATACATATAAAATGTTTTGTTCTGAAATGACTGACTGAAGGATTAGCGCACAGACTAAACTGGTAACCGTAGAGACCTGAAACTTGGAGGGTGTTCTTTGTATGACGTAGGCATCTGAAAAGGAAGGATTTTCCGAAATTCTACACCAGAAGAGGTCAAAAACGGGGGCAAAGTTTGTATGGGACAACGTAATTCTTTGGTCCAATTAATTATGACATCTATGCAGACGAAGTCGCTTGCATAAGCTAGTGTTTTATAATCTCCTTAATAAAAGTGAATATGGTGATACCATTCAAAGCGCAAAGATGACTATTAGCAAAGTCCCGGCTCACGGTATTTCAGCACGCGCTCGAATCCTGAACGCTGCTGTAAATTTTCGCACGCACCATTTCACACTTGCCGTTCGAAATTCTCGCTTTTTTAAATTTAGTTAATATTTCACGTGGCGCCATTTGTGCCGTTCTCCTTCGTTTATACGTTTTTATTTCATTTCTCCTCCTGTTCCTTTATAAATTGTTGCAACACTCGGAATATTATTTTTATTGTTTGCACATCGTGTGTCGTACTGTCCTTATTTATATTGTAACGCAATACATGTTATGTTGGTTCTCGACGTTGGTTCTCGGTGGCGTTCTCGATTCTTAAAAGTATTTTTAACATCGTCGACGCCATATACGTTGTTTAGTTGCATTCTTTTAACGGTCGTACGTGGCTTACGTATAAGCTTCGTTCATCGTTTAAAGAAATAACTAATTTATATCTATTATTCAATTGTAGTTTCACCTTACAAAGTATTTTCACTCACTTTGCACTGGATACTTAACACTGGGAAAAAATAGCGAGCCTTAACGTTTTCATTCTTGAAAGCGTATTTAAATTCAAGGGCATATCACATCGACTGTCCAATTTTAATAAATTGTCACTTGAGAGCAATTGAGATCGGGATTACGTTGTTAGTTCGAGTGGGTGAGGGTGTGGGGGTCGGGGGAGGGGGTAGCAAAACAACTGTGCGGTGTAATTGCTCCAATTTGTCGCGAGCACAGCCCAGAGATTGCTAATGACGTCACACCTCCTACTTGTCTGACGAACTCGTCACTAGGTGCGGACACGACTTTTGTGTGGCATTCATTTGTTTTAGAATTAATCCACTACTGATTCTTTAGTTATTGTAAAGAATGTTTATGAAGTTATAACATAGCAGCTATACGTCCATCGCGTTTGCGCAAGAAATGGACTTGTGGCAATAACCATAATAATAAAATAATGTATTTTTTTAAATGTTCTTATGTATAAAAATGTTACACGATTCCTTTGCTTGGTGTAGGTGAATTATCTAATTTTCACACCTCAATTCAACTTCAATTAACGCTACGATGATCAGAGAGCAGCAGCTGGCTAATCGTGTCGTGTGGCAACGTGACGTCGTCCCGTCGTCGTTACGTCGCCAGGCCGTGTCGCCATTCCACAATTAACGGTCGCTTCAAGATTTCTTGCGAACGGAAAATAATTGCGATTGAGTTGCGAATTTCGCTTTTGCTACCCGACGCCAGTACAGCCCTTAATTGGTGCTTAAATAGCGAATTCATCCCTCGAAAACATTTTAATAGCCCAGAACCGGTAGCATTGTCAACTCGTGCGCTATGCTGGTTCGAGTACGCTTTCGAGCTTTGAGAGTAACCAACCATGTTCTATAGGAGGCAATTGCACTAGCGGAATGTTCGATATGAGGTTTCGTTTAAGAAGCTGAATGGATAACTTTTATTGCATTAAAGTATACTGGAGTCACGACTTGAAATTAGGCCAGTTTAAATAATTTTAGTGACATGTAGCGCCATCTATTAGCGAATGTTGTACAATTATTATTGTATTTTAATAAATTTAATGTATCTGTAACACTTTTTGTAAATAAGTTTTATCATTCTGCTCTCCTTCTCAACATATACTTTAACTAAAAATGTATCGAAGTATAGTAAGAACTTTAGTAAATCAAAATTATAGGTACAATTAGTGATTTGGAGACGTTTAAGAGCCGATATTTCAGTTTCGTCGGCTCTTAATTAGCAGAAAACTTTGTAATCGTGGGGTGGGAAGGGAAGGAGACGAGCGATTAATCGATTGGGTTCGTGCTCCGATGGAAATATTCGGTATCTCCTTTGATAATACTATGCTTACTGTTTAAAAACATTTTCGCAAATTTACATTGACTAAATTTCAAATTTTTAAAGGCGCAAAATGCGATAAATTTCACCCATATACGACCGACCTCAGATGTTTGAGGTTGGCCGTGGGTGACCATGGGATGCAGTGACCACTTAACATCAGATACTCACACACTCGGTTTCCTTTCAAAGTTAAATAAAAACTTACTTCATAACTAGACATTAACTCGCTAGGCATGAACTTCACCAAGATGAGAGTTCAAATAATATACCTATACGAGTACGTACCTACCATACCATTAATATCAAGGGTAAAATAACCGGGAACGTCGGAACGCACATTAAGACGCCAATAGTTTAAAACAAACGAAGTTTCCAATGAAACTTGGGGTGTATTGGGGCTCATTAGCGGCGAATTACGGCTGTAAAACGAACTAAGTAGCGTTATGTTTAACTAACAGGAGTAACTGTGCGCAAATGTAACAGAACTCCAGTCACTCGTGCTAAATTGTGCCCCGTGTGAGCGACGTAAAACGAAAAAGAGATAAAGTTGTCTATACTAGCATCCGCACATGATAAATTTATTATCTACACACTTACAACAAGAATTTAATTTTTTTTCGCACTTGGAGCGATTCTAATCCGTGTTCGGGAAAAAATCGAAAATTATAAAATTATATGCACTGATTTATTTCGAAAAAACGAACACTTTAAATGTCCTCAATTGTTTGTAATATATAATCGAAAACATATTTCATATTATTTATGTACATAAAATACTTTTTGAATGTAACGTAAAGAGTTCTTTGGGTTTCTATCACCTACAAAAACTTGTACTCGTACTAAGGATATTTCATTTTGCCGATCCGTCTGCCGATTGGCGGTGCCAAGCCTTTTATTTTGTATTGTATATTTTGTAATTTTGTATTTAATTACAATGACATTAGATTGACACTCGTGTTTCATCCTCCAATAAACTTCAAATAGTATTGGTAGCGTATCGGGGCTCATTAGACACGAATGGCGGCAAAGCGGTTCAAGTCGCTAACACAGCAATATTATCTGAAAGGCACAAAGGTTTCTCCGCTGGAACTTGTCAATGGGAGCTTTGGAAAAAGTTTAACAGCGAAGCCATTACTACTTTTCTTGAAATGTTGGATTAACTCAATAAACTGACTGTAATTCATTGAACCTTCAGTACATTAATATTTTAGAGCCGGTGCTCGTTACTTCTCTCTTGGTTGTGTAGCTTGATTACTAAATTACTATATTATACGAGTTAATGTAGTTTGAACAGTAAGTAGCGTCACTAAATAAAATCAAGAAACAGTTGTGATATGATTCCATATTAATAATATTATGTTTTCCAACTACTTTCTAATTACCTTGTTTTTTAATGATTCAATCATCTTCTTTTTATCTTCCAGTTTACTTTCTCTAACATCTTTGATCGTTATTCTTCAGTTCTTCTTCACTACTATCTTCGTACCCAGTTTAAAGTTACTGTCTCTAAAGAAAATTGCGATCCGAGACGAACGTATCCGGTAGTAAAAGTTGATTTCATTTAAGAGCGAATGTTGTTTGACAAAAAGTTTTACTACTATAGTTAGTTAATTGAAACAGTTAACCCGAGCTCACGTAATAAAGCATTGGGTAGAAGGGAAGCCCTCTTTGGTACAATGTCCCACGGCTAGCTTTTACGGTATATGTGTATGCAAATGTTTCTTAATCCGTTTTTATACTTTAAAAATTTACAATAATTTATACTTAGTTATATGTTTGTGCTTAATTAATACACAGCATCGACTCGCTCGAAGATAGTCTAAGATCCAAATTATAAGCATATCAAATTTATTATGTTAAAAAATACATAGCGGGTGGGTTGGCTAAATACTCCTCGAAAGACAATGAACTATTTACAATTTAAAAAAACATTTTATACATTTTATTCCATTAAACAGACCCATCTGTTGAGTGTGTTAAAGGTCGTGTCTCACTTCATAATTCTTTACGAGAAAAGTTCAATTCAAGTTCATTCAATAACTTGAACATTCATAAAAATATAACAAAAATTCAAATCAAAATGGCGAAACATGGCAAAGTAGTAAAATACTCATTTCGAATAATTTCAATTCGTCCTTTGGAAGTTCGCCACTTCGCTAATTTCGAATAAAAGTCGGCAACAATTTGTCGAGCAAAATCCGAACGCAAATACCAAACTTTTCTAAAATATTCACTCGATTCGTTCGAGACAAAAAAAAACAGAGGAGAAGTTTATTGTATCGGGATGAGAGTTTCGAGTTTATGTTGCCACTCCGCCGCGGGAATGTAACTGTTCACAACTTCGATGAAATAATATTATCATTGGAGTTGCTCCGTAGCCTCGTAAATACGTATAATTAAAAACACGGCGCTCGAGAATTTTCTGTATATTTTGTTCTCATTTCCTTCGCCACTTGGAAAATCTTTTTGATCATTCCATGCTGGTGTTTTGAGCACACGAACCAACTGTAATTAAGATTTGCACGAAACAGACTGTATCGCTATGTCTTTTCCAAATCCAGATTCGTGCTATTTCACATCCACTCAGTGAACGTAAAACAACATTATTGGTAAACAATATCCGCTTGCGCAAATCAATATAGTTTAATAACTGGTGGTAACTAATTAATATCTGGTGAAATTTCAAAGTTTCTTTCAAGGATTCTCATACCTACCTACCAACGCGTAATTAAACATGTGCTACGCACATACGCCTGTTTCGAAACTTGTTACAAATTTTTATCTTACCTAAAATTACAAACGGAGAGCCCAAATATTGTGATTTTGTTCCGATGCTGAAAGATCTCTGATACTAGAGTAGCTATTTGAAAAAATCTTTCACCATTTGAAAGGTAAGTACATTATTCTAGATGGTCATAGGCTATAAGTATTACGTAAATATACATATAAAAAAATCTAAAAGCACATAATGTTGAAAACGATTAAAGTTGCATCGCAACACCATAGAACCTCTGCAGTAACATTAAGAACCGATAACGATGCCCCATCGAGGATATCGGATGCCGCGGCCGCAAATGATAAAGTGGGCGGGAACGACTCCTTGGGCGCTCGTAATCATATCTGCCAGCGAAAAATGGCACCCGAGTGCAATGGCGTTGTGGCGCCCAACGCGGTGCTACAGCAATCATTCATGGAATAAAAGTACGAAAGTTTGTATGGACGGATGGATGGATCAACGCACATCCTGAGCAGCTGATCGTAGAGATGTCATTCCTGGGCCCAATTAATTATGAAACTCATGCGGACGTAGTCAGTGGCATAAGCTAGTTAAAATATAATTTGATATGAATGGTTCACTGTCAGAGGCGACATTTTAGTTTGCAGACATAAGATATAGCTATAAGGCTACCATTGTGGTCTTCAGCAGTGCTATTTTGCAATGTATATTGATCGTATGGGTTGCTATAGCTGATCAGCATCAAATGCTCTTTTAATAGCCATATTTAATAGACATAATAATTTTAGATTTACGCAAAACAGCAAGAAAATCGTAAAATCATAATGTCTTTCAAGTAGGCACAGTTGGCGCCAGGAATACCTCGCACATCTGGATTTTCAGACGAACACAATATCGCCAATCCGTCTGATTCCCAGCAGACTACAGCGCGGCTGAACGAACTAAAACATTAAAGTAACAAAACGTAGTGCTGCAGAATGAACGGCTGGCGATCTCACCGCACCGGTTCTACGAGTAGGTCCAATTCAGATTTTTATGGAAACATTCGGCGGTGTTAAATAACGGCCCCTTTCTTTTCGGAATAGACTAGCGTTTATTATTAGTAATTGGTTTACAAACCAATCAACGTGTAACGAGATATCTATTTCGACACTTAATTGAGATGTTATTCTGATGTTAAAATGTATTCATAAAATAGGACGTAATGGATTTCCATCTAAACGAGAAAATCTGCACCTCTATTCAAAGTTACTTCACACCAGCAACAATGAGATGATTTTGCTTTCAAAAAAAGCGCCCTGCAACGTATTTCGGCACCTACCTACTATAAATTGTTCGAGAAAGCAGCCAGCTTATAAATGGAGGCTAATGACGCAAGGTAGGCCGACAGAAATTTATAATAGACGAAAAACGTCGATATGAAGCTACGACAATAACAGAGCAATTTTTCTTTCACACCGTCGTCGCTTAAGAAAAACATGGTTCGCAGTAAAACTGAGAATTCATCGCTCATTGTTCTGATTTACAAAGAAAATTGTGAACGTCAAGTGTCAGCCGTGTAAACGATAAAAAATAATGCAAATTCACTTCGGGTCCCGTCTCGGGGAATAATGTCCGATCGTTACATAGATAAGGGAGTTTTTCCGTTAAATCGAGCCTCTTCCGGCCTTAACGACATTGCCCTTCGTTAAACAGAAAAGTGATTCAGGTAGTTGAGTGTCTTTTTTCATTTCTCCGAACGTTTAAAGCGTGTTTCAGATGGGAGTTTATATTGATATTGCTTCCAGTTAACGTTAAAGACGGATCCAGTAAATTCTTCAAAGTTCGTCGCGAGTTAGAAAGATAAACAAAATATGCGCTGCCATTATGCCGCTCTCAGATGGGGTCTGCTGAGCGCAACAAAAGTTTCCCACGCCTGTGAACTTGCGCTCTTTTTTTATCTTGCGAATTTAATTTATTTTCAAAGCACTATCTTGTTTTAGCTGTTTATAAATAAACGAAAGCGAACAAGTTTTAAATTAATAATGGTTTGCGCTTATTACTCTGTTGTAGGTACTTGAGGAAAAGCCGTTGCCACGTCAAGGAGGGTCATATAACTCTGTATTAGGCTGAGCCTTAAAAGCTTGAATTTGTCTATGTAGAGACGAGTATGTAGTGTATACACTATACATGCAATGAACTTCAGGTAATTACAAGAACTCTTGGAATAAAACTCATCTTATTTACTTTATATCTTATGTAACTCAGGACGAATTAGTGATGAACGGAATACCTGAAAATAAACTGTATTTTATGAAGACATATTTAAAGGAAAAGTATCGCAATTGGCGTCTTCTTATAATACACTTCAAACAGTTAATCAGTTAGATGGCATATCAGATTTCAGTGCAGATGAATTAATTAACAGCATCACATTTGTTTCTTTTAAATGATAAACGCACGAGTAGATTACTAACCCCGGGACGTGGTTGCCAGTGTTGCCACTATCAAAACTTGTCGGATCTGGTGGCGAGAGCCTAAACAAATATTCTATAATATACGCCGTATTTGCGTTGATAATATTGAAGCTATTAATCATGACGGGCAGGGAGCTTCAATTTCAGGAGACGGTAGGTATTATTACAGGAAATTAGGAAAGTTCCAACAAAATCTCGTCTATTGACAGAGCGTTAGAAGATAACCTCGTGACAGTGACTGTAGAGAAAGCTTTAACGTTACAATTTGGTTCGAGTAACTTTTGTTGTCAAGTTCGGTCACATTTCGATCTTAGCATAGGGAGTAGGTAAGTGGTACAATACACACCGCAAGTTCGCTCGCTCGCTTGCCTAACAAGCGAGTTTAAGGCTCGTTTGGGCGTTCACAGGTGCTGCAATTAATTCGTCACGCGTTTCCGAGAGAAGCGTAGATATTCGAAGTAACAACATATCATATATTAACCGCAAGTGAAGCCGCGGGCAATAGCTAGTTGGCCTAATTGTGTATAATTTACCTAAGTGTAGAGTTGTGCATTCAGGTAAAGAGTTACTCTAATTGTACGCAAACCAGTTCATCACATTACGTGTTCTGGTTTCCAGCGCGCGGTGCATTGTCCGGATCGTCCGCGACAGCGAAGTGGTAGCTTTGTTCCAATTTATAATGTGCACAAGTCTCATGACACAACCATGTCATATTGCACACTGTTTTTAATTTTAAATGTTGTTGATTAGGTTAAGTTTTACATTGTGTCCTATGTGACTATGTCACTAATAAAATATTACATGCCTGAGCAATCATGACATGATTGAGTCATATATTTTATTAGCAATAGAAATGTGTTGCCTGTGTTTTAATTTTATTAAAATAAATTAATTTAAAGGTGTGTTTAGACTGTTTAGCGATGTATTTATTCGCTTTGTTGATATGAAAGCGCTTGAGGCGTGTGGTGTTTCCAGCAGATTATTTTACCATTTTTTTTATTTAAAATTTTATCTTTATAAAATGTTTGTTTACGTATGACCTATGGCATAAGTTAGGCATGCAGATAAAAGGCACACACTCCGAAATAAATTATTGTTAAAGTCAGTTTACGTTATTTATTAATTTTTAGTTTAAAGTGGGTTTTAATTTTTACTAAAAATATTTTTATATCGATATCACTTTTCATTTACACTCCGCCCCTAATTGAAATTATTTGAAACTTCACTGCTATATATTCGGTTAAGGTTTAGTACTAATTTCAGTTATCCGACAGTTTCGGTTACGGTTACGGAGCTGCTTAATATCCTTAGTACAAACTAAAACAACTGCTTTCGAGACCGAATAAGAATAAAAAGAAAGCGCATTCACGCTATAACAAGCCCACAGTTTCAATTCAGGAAGTGAAAACTTTTCCAAGTTTAAACCTGATGGTATATCAAAGTCGGGTAAATTGCTAAAGCGGCGGCATAATAAATTCTTCATACATTTACATTGAATCGCGTTTAGAGTTGTGTGACAGGCACGCCAGTCTGTACTTGGACGAGGAAATTATCTTAGGGCATATTTGGACTGCGCGGGTAAGCGACGTCTGATCGTTAATTGTTTTATAAGCAAAGAATATTACCTGCCATCAACCCTTGTCCTACTGCTGGGCACGAGTCTCTCCCACGACCGGGGAATATTACCTCTATCAAGGTACTTTTTTTTAAC
>DWQL01000326.1:0-16306 GCA_018231265.1 Noctuana haematospila | reverse complement strand
CGGAAGTCATACCCCTTAGGGGAGAGTGGCTGTAACTTGAAGATTAATTTAAATTATGCATTTGTTTTTATCTCTACGTAATCTTTTATTTTTACTAACTACTTCCGTTTTTTACTAACTTTAACTAATGCCGGTCGTCCTATTCAACCGACTTCAAAAAAGTTTCAATTCGATGGTTTTTTTAGTTCATAGAATTGTTAAAAAGTTCTGGATTACATTATAAGATGTAACGACCTATTGATATAAATAAATAGATGAAATATCAGTAGAGTTCGACTTAAGCGGCAGTATGACTAAAGCAACCTTACCCTACCCGTTGATTCCTCATTGACGGGTAAGAAAATTGTCTACAATATTGGTATTTCTATTGGTAAATCAGTTACAAGTCATAGTAACTAGCTATGTGTGTAACAAAGCAGATCAGATTGTGTGACTCTACCAGTTTGTGTCTGTCAGTTATCTATTTTATAATTGAATGTGGTTTTATTGAAGGATCTAATGTACTTTATGCTACCAAGGGACTGAATTATAGTACTAGATAATAGATATCATATTTATGTCACCACACACTTTAAAACGAAATTGTATTGTATTCAATGTCATTTTTACCACAGATAAGTAAAGGAGTAAATAAGTTACGAGTACCTTCATACATAACAGCTGAGTTGCGCTGTTTCTAAAGTTTTGCGTTGTTGTCCAGTTAAGTGAAATTGATTTTAAAACGCGATAAAACCGTAGAAGCATAATAACGTACACCTATTCAGCAACTTCGTAAAATCATAAAAACGTTCGTATCGTTGCACGTAACAATTACCTACTTTACAAAAAGCTCTTATTCTTAACAGATAGTACTTAGAATAGGTTAGAAAGCTCTTTTGACTAGACATCGAAGTACATATCGGGTTTATACAAGCGTTGCCTAATATATATTGCACTTAATTGCATATAAACGATAGATATATAGCACATATAGTTGTTAAAGTATAATATCTAACGAATAACAACTTTTAATGTTGAGCCAAAATTATAATCTCTATTTATTGTAACAAAAAGTTATCCATACGGGCAATTTAAATTAGGAACATAAGGACTTTATAGATTTATAGTGAAGTGACATTTTAAATGGAAATTGTGCGGTATTATATTTACTTTCAAAATTGATTTTATAATGTATTTAATTAACCGACTTTTCAATTAATATAATATCAGAAACTTGAAGTGATACCTATAACATATAATTTATAAGCAACACTTTGGTATCGTAACACATCAAAATTACACAAATAGTGCTATAAATTTCCCTTATTTGTTTAAAGTTTAACAATGAATATTTACGTAATAATAACATCTTTATTATTTTTATTTAGTCAACTATACTTACACATTTATTAATGTCATCATAGGGGCCTGTACTTAATATTGTGCTAATAAGCAACTTCATTTGACGATCTTAAATAAGTTTAAATGTACTAAAGAAAGAAATTTAAATTGTATTATGTGTGTTTCGTAATTCAAAATTTTAAAAAATTGATCCCCGTCGGATTTTATTTCTTAATATTGTATGTTTTTTTTCATTATCCAATAAAATTAAGCTACGAATATTTATATGTATGCAATTCGCATACTATGTGGTACGCAAGGTTACACCGACTCTATTAGGTATTAGGAATATTGACATCCATTATCTACGTCAATATTATACTCAATATTATTATAAATTCCATTATTACATTTCTATACGTGTACGTACTTCTACTACATATTAACACCAAAATAAATTTCAATCTTTAGCCTTCACAATACTCGTACACTAGGACACTTCGCCTCTCAACGACGGACTTAGTGTTATTAAGTATATCGTCACTACGCTTGAGACCGATAATACGTTTTAAACTCTACCCGGATACAATTCAACAAGTAACATTTCATTCTTTATATTTATTCACAAATTCTCTTTATCTAGCTACACATAAACTCGCCATGGAATCACAATCTAGTGACACATAAATGTCTATGAATTTTCAGTTCACTTTCGTGCTGCATGTACTCGTGTATTCACTAAAGTCTGTGCAACACGGTATTAATTATTATAATTCAGCGGGCCATGGAAGGGAATCACGTGGGACCCGAAGGTGCTTCGTTAACCGAAAGCTGGAGGGCAACGGGTGCTTCGCGCACGGCAGAAGATACGACTGGCTCGGGCACGACCGTGTCGAAGTCAGTGGGGCCGGGATCCGTGGGCCCGGGGTCGAGGGAAGGAGCGAAGTCTGGGGGCTCCTCCGGGGGCGCAGCTGCGGGTCGAATGTTGTCAAGCCGCGGGCGCGGCGAGTAGCGCGGCGTCAGCGCAATCCCTCCAACGACTGGGTGCGATTGGCGATTCCCGCCTGAAGGGCGTCGTGCATCAGGCGCTCGTTCTCTTGCCGAACTGCGGACAAACACATACAGCTTAACCATAATCAATACTTTTACCTATTACATATAAACTAACATATTTTTTAGTTTAACACAAATACATCATCCCATTTAAAATCTAGTAGTTTGCTTAATGGAACTGAACATCGACAAAATTATGATGGACATATATCTAAGAGCTGACAAGAATTAACTCCTAGTACACCACTTGCCAAGTACCTATTGTGTTATTGTGGTTGTGTGGAAATTGATGTAGAAGGGCGTAATTTAATTGGACCAAAATTGACCAAATAAAAATCCTTTGCAAATGGGATTGTAAGCTCTCTTTAGCATCGAATCTCGTAATTTGAATAAAGTAAAGGGCTCACTAATTGAATTTTTTTCACCGTTTTATCATTAGAAAAGTCTTCTTATTTTATCAATGTTTAAAGTAGAAGTAACCAAAGGTCTAGAGGTCGGCGCAGAGCCCACGCACACAGTGAAGACACAAGAACAAAGAAATTAATAAAAAAATTTAGTAGGTAATTTACTACATTAGTAGGTATTTAACGAAGTTAAGAGATTAAAATAGCCTGCGTAAAAATTATTACAATTGTTATATTATTATGACATAACTCGTGTTATAGGTAAGTAACATATCAAACGGTTAGAAGCATCGTCCTCGTTCAAAATTCCCAAAATAACGTAACACCAATTATGGTGTAGAAAGTTTACCACACACATAGATTGCGTGAGAAGTAAATAACTTGGGATTAATATAGACTTCCTTCGCAGAAGAAAATTTGTTCCCCCAGGCACAAAATACAGGGATCGTTTGATGTAGATATGTATACCTATATTGGTAGATATAGGTCTTTGCATTGAAATCTTGTCAAATACTCCTGATATTATGTTTGAGGGCTAAAGCAATTATCAAAAAGGAGGAAGTTACATTTTTTATGAAACGTTTTTAATCTCAAGGCTTTATGAGTAATAATTTAAATAATATTTAGACGGAACGCAAAATTTGTTTGTTGACCTATAAAAGTTAAAATCAACACAAAAATGGATGGAAAATACTATTGGACTCTATATAAAGCTACTTGACTGACGGCGCTCCGACATATTATATCAATAAGAAATATAATAAGAAAGTTACACTCAAAATACTTCAGTTTAGAATTAATAAAAGTAAGTTCCATTATACTACGATAGAAATGATTGAACGCAAGCAGAGTAGCAGCATCCATTCAGGCGTAAATCCGCACAAGTTTCCTAAGCCAACTCATTAATCCTACTTACTAAAACCCTCCATAGCTAACATTTTTCGTCCGACATCGATGTTCTTAAATCCTTAGTATAAAGTAAAAGGTAAATGGATCACGTGGAAACAGTTAGCAGGGAAACTTTAGAGCAAGTTCATATTAATTTGAGGTGGGCAAAAAAATGATGTCGTCGGAACTGTTTTGTGTATCTGTTCCATGTTGTGTATCCTTACTAAATAATACTAATATTATATTTATTACATGTATACTCGACTGTACAAAATGTGTACCTAGATTTCAAGTTTATTGCTTTAAAGAATTATCTTGTTGTTTGTTTTAAGAATTTTAAAATATTCTTAAAAGCTTTCAACATTGTTTTGAGCAGAGGCGGTATAGTTATCTGTGGTCTCAAGGAATCTTAATTTGCTGATAAATAATGATAATTGCATTTAAATGTCGTAACTGGATTGCATAATGTCCCGAATTACATTGTGGCTAGTCGTATTTAACAACTTTGTATTGCGACAGGTCAACAATTTTGAAAGTATTATTAAAATAACATTGAAATTAAGGAAAAGTCTAATTATATCTAATCAATCAATCAATAAAGTATTCAAAGTATTCAAGAATTCCATCTTGAACTTTTTTAAATAAATCTCTTTGAATCGCGTTCTTTGTTACTTTCCACCTGGCTGCCCACATTATTCCATTTTACTCTAGCTTCAGAACTAATGCACTTCATATACCTAATGGACGGATTTAGTATCCTGCTAGAGACCATGGGAATACTTACATATCAAGGGCTTCAATAGAAGTATAAAGCTCACTTTGATTTGTGAGCGACTAGAAATTTGTTGGTGCAAAGTGTCACTTTTTTACGTTATTATTTTGAACTTTAGATATTTGGATAAAGCACAACACGAAGCTAACATCCAGTGCTTATAAGATTTAGTCAGCTAAACAAAAAATTATTTTTGTCATTATCATTATTTGTCATAAACAAACACTAATTCTGCAAAAGAAGACGTTCTACTTTTTTAAGGCATCATTGTAATATATAGATAGGTATAGTCCATTTCTGATACTCAGATAGTAACTTATAGGTATGTACACTATTTAGGTACCTATAAATATGCACGATAGGTACACAAAAAACTATGGGGGATAGGCAATTAATGAGCGGAATGAAATGAAGGCAAAGAAGGGTTTGCATGCTAGCTCTAACCTAGTTGGTAATCATTAAATAATTCTAAGTATAGTTATATTTGCTCTACTTGATACAATTGTATTGGACAATTTACTACAAAACATTGCTAGGAAACTCTATCAACATGACAGCCGTACTTACAAGAATAATTTTTTGCATTGGTGTGTAATGGCATAACATTACAGCAATGAATTCTTTATATTTCACGAGTCATTACTATTATAGTTATTTGTTATAGTTTCACGATTGACAGAGCTATCAGCTATCTTCTATAAGTACATATAATAAAACTGTAGAAGACTTCAATTCTGTCCGTTGTCAAGCTTTCATGCAAAAAGTACTGGACGGATTTTGAAAACTATTATATAGCTCACAATTGTTATACATATAGTACTTGGCAACATATAAGCTATAATTTATTTTCAAAAATATGTATATTTTATATACCAACCAAAAT
This sequence comes from Noctuana haematospila, assembly GCA_018231265.1. Taxonomy (NCBI): domain Eukaryota; kingdom Metazoa; phylum Arthropoda; class Insecta; order Lepidoptera; family Hesperiidae; genus Noctuana; species Noctuana haematospila. Next base: position 10,986 of record DWQL01000326.1, on the reverse strand, counting down.
ATTCACTACGAATAGCTAATATTGCAAAACGCCGTTTGCCAGGTCAGCTAGTATATAATTTTGTGTGTACGAATGTTTACTTGTTTGTTTGTTGAAATAATTAAGGCTTATACTTAACTTCAGATCGCTAGAGGTTTCGGTCAATGCCTAAAAATACTATACATAATTTAATTACTACCAGACGGTTTCGTAATGCCCAATATCATTCTGACACACGCTCATATCGCTCATGTAGGATTCCATGTTCATATTAATTTTACAACTACGATCAACAGAGCCGCGATTTCCAAGATAGCAAAGCAATTATTAATGTGTGCTTCGTCTGAACCGTGTAGCCACTATATCTCTGGTGGCCGACCAGATAATCGCGGCAAAAGCATCCAACCTTAGTATCGAAGATTTGCGTAGCTTTATGTACGAAGGGCTTTGGAGGGCTTTAATAAACAAATTAAATTACATCATTTACGTCACACGTCGAAGTACACCTGCCTGAGTCCTGTCGCCGATAAAAACTATATTAGTATCTGTAGAATAAATATATTACGTAACTGCATTCTTGGAAATTCGAGCCTACGCTACGTTTAGAGTAACATCATGTAAAATTAATTACATATAGGCGGCACCCACATGGAAACATTAAACGTATATCTATAACTGTCTAAGGGGAGCTCTACACACACTGTTACGCTAAATTCGCTGATCTGAGTAATCCACAAAATTGCCTTATTTGTGGTCATCCGCGTTGGGTGATCCGTTACTAATTCAAATAAGCATCCAATGTTTACCATTACTATTTGATATTTGCTTCGTTTAAAGACGTTATGTTAGGAATAATATTAGTTAATGTTAGCTATCTATTCAATTCCATTTAAGTTTATTGGATCGAATGATTACAATACACTTACATATGTACTGGAAGACCTTGGTCTTAGTTTACAATTTTATCTAGTGTTTGTCTACAATATCTGCCTACGCATAAGCTATTCGAATCCCGTGGCACGTCGGTCGGGGAACGGGCAATGCTGACCCGAATACGTGTGAATCCGCCCTAACCATTCTCGATTCAACGAACCCACTCACTGCCCACTGTACAAATAACGAGTTTATAAATTTTGTTTCGTTCACAGCAATCGCAATCGACTGCCATCGCCTCTGGAATCCGCGTTCTTTTCAAGGCTTTTGTTTCCGGTATTTTGTTTTTCATTATCTTTGTTACGAGAATGCTGTATCGTATCGTATCTGTACAATGCATACTTTTATTTTGTAGCAAATTCATCTGTTGTTTTACCAACGCTCACATTGAATACTTATGTTTCAGTGAGTCCGTGGAGTTTATTACCTACCACGAATAAACGTTCAATAAAATTTTATATAGAAAAGCTTTAAACTGCGGTATAAAAGTAGTAAGAACTATTTTTCTGTTTAATTTTGTTATTAAGGCAAATTAGCGTCAACTCGCCCCTAGCCTTTTATCTACTACTCACATTTCAACGATGCTTGTTCATTATTGTATTCGGTATACACAATTATCAACGTACCTACCTATGCAAAAATATCAGATCAAACTGTTGACCTCAACCAGTAACAAAGCAGTTCCCTAAAATTATTAACTTCATCATATTTAGTAATTGTGTGATACAAAATTATCTATCCTATCCATGAGTATAAAAAATATTAAACACAAATTCAGTTGGTAATAACATAACAACGCCCTAAGAATTGAGCGGCCATTTAAATCGGATATTGACTGTAAGTACGTAATTCGAGTATCGCATAGCGTGTCGATATTGATGCTCGATAGGATTTCAAAGGATATAATAAAATGTTATACGAGAATCGTATCTAGTTGGAGAAAACGGTTGGATGAATTTTGCAATATAACGAATCGCTATTATCGAATAACCACACGAGCAAAGAGTTATGTACCAGGTAACAGTAAAATCGTAATATTTAAAGTTTCCCACGCCATAAATACTAGTACATATGTATAATATGTAGGTCATTGTAGGTGTCGTGTAAGCATAACGCTGTTTCCGTCCATTTTTACCGGTTTCAAAAAGGAGGAGGTTCTATGTTTGGCAATATGAGTTTTTTTTTCATATTGAGGCATGAAACACACATGACCCCTGGCTGGTAGTGTGAATATGAAGCAATAGCATATACGCGTCATATACGCAGACCAACATACATTATATATCTATGAAATTTTGTATATTTGGAAGCCATGATTGATTATCATGTGTTTGTCTTTCGTATCCGTTAATATTAACTGCAAACGGCAAACGTATTGTATTGGTAACCCCATTTTTTGAAGTTGGTTAAAAAGCAGCCGCTGCTGAACACAACATAACATTTAAAGCGACACAGGATTTAAACGATTTTGTCAACAAAGTGTCCTTAAATCCCCGCTACGTTGTCCACTCGTACAAAAAGGATTCACTTTGTTATGATACACAGGCAGAGCTCGCTTAAGCGATTAGCGTTAAACGTTAATCTACATGATGAATGGTCTTTGGAAGGTAATCGCCCCAAAAATGTGAACTCTCCATGTCGCCCTATTTGTTTGTCCCTAGCTGTCAACATTTGAATGGTTATTGCTGTTTGAAGCGCCATTTCATTACTGTATGTAATGAACTACCACATATCTTCTTAATTGTCTTGCCTTACAGTAAATGCAATAAAAATAACACTGGATAAAAAATATATTTGACAATTGTGACATAGATTTTTTATACAAACAGACTTACTTATTCAGTTTGCTGGATTTAGTCGCAATGTTCTTTATATTGCGTAATATGTATACGTATTATAAAACAACTTTTAGTGACTCTAGAGAAGTTTTAAATCTGGAATCATTAAAAACGTTCTTTTTAATGAATTCGCCAAAGCTTTCTATGTAAAAGCTTAGCTGGCGAAGCGTGCAATGTAATCTAGTCTTTCGCATCTTCATTAAAATTAAAGTATTTAATTACGAAAGAATATTAATACAACTTAAAAAAACATGAAAGAAGAATTAAATGCATTGTAGATAACAAAGCAGTTTTAGTATACAGCTAGTCTACAAGAATCCTACTTTTTGGTTTAGGTGAATATTTCAATAATACCTACTCTCTTGATTTTATCCCTTTATTTATGTGTCTCCTATACTGCTATATGATAAGTATTTCATACAGCAACAAGTTTCACTTAAGGAATTTCAAACACAAACTTAAAATAATAATTCACTAAAAGATGTTCATGTAGTTAGTTATTTTTCGACTGTAGAGATGGTTATTTGTTTTTATTTATTTAGTGTCACTTCTTGACACTAAATAAATTAAAACTAAATTTGAAGGGGTCTGGTTCTCCAGCTTAGCATTTGGGTAAAATCCTCGGGTGGGCGCCAGATGATCCTAGAATGCGCACTAGGTCTTCCCGAACTACGCCTTGCAACTTGATGAAATTCACTCCATGCCTTTTCTGATTGTTGAGAGCAGACGAAACATTAAGATGGAACAGAAATGAAACCATAACGTTTTGCGGGCAGTAAAGTACTCAAGAGTAGCAATTCATATCCTGTTTGTAAGAAGTTGCTAACTCGATAACTAATTTAGAAATCCTTTGGGTACATTCTTGTTTAAGATAATTTAAGGGGCCTCGTCTGAAACAAGTTATAAACTTGTTTGGAACTTTAGCGTCCACTTCTGTTACAATATCACACAAAGTGTTCTCTAAATGACAAACACTTTTAGAATAACGTCCATCTCATACTGAGAATTTATTTTGTACTCGTAGATACATTATATTTGCGTTGTTCGAAGTGGTATAAAATAAGTTTGTCTCATTAAAATCAATTAGGCCCCTATAATTTAAGAATTGTAAGAATATTGGAGTTCCAAACATTAAAGTAAAATTAAATAAATAAAAATAAATATAAAACATCTTGAGAAATTAGATAAATCTTACCATCGTTGATCTCCAAATACCACATGACAGTAAGTATAATAATATAATAAGTTCTCATAAGACGTTCAGAGATCAGATTTCTATAGAGGCACTGATAAAGAAAATAAAGAAATAGAGCTGAGTACAGTTTTTATGTACCTACCTACACGCTATTATTTTATACATTTTTAGTTACTCATTTTCAAGCATTAAAACAGTTTATATTTTATCGAAACATCGTTTAAATAAAAAAGAAAATAACACGGTAACAATAACCCTAACAATAATGTGAAGGACCTTTGCAAGTTTTTTCGTGAGGCAAACTTACCTTCACCCGAGTAGTTTCATCTCATCTAAAATGTATGATGTTTGAGTCACCTATTTGTTCAACAATAACCCAAACACTTGAGCCGAGATTGGACCCTACGTCGTTGCTCTGATGATAATTTAATACCAGAGTTTAGTTGCTTCTTAATTATTTATGTTTTACAAAGTACGAGTACCTAAACATTTCTCTCCAGTTAACTCAAGCACAAATATTTGGAAACTTAACAACTTGAATAATTACTCTTCGAAATCCCTGATGCTTGTTCAGGTTTCTTACTTAGCAGTGCCTTTACCATTTGTATTACTCATAAATATAATTGTTAATATTTGATACCGAAAAGCTGATACACATCGGTACCTCTACAAAGCACGTTTAGAAAGTTTCCAATAATTTTATCACGTGTCACATTTCGTGTGCTGGGTAAAAATACTTAGTTACCTATAACTGTAGCTTATTTCTAAGTTTATAGTTCACCATATCGCCAGTTTAAGATGTTGCAACGGTTATATTAATTTTTTATCCGATCAAACTAAAACACTACTTGCATAAGTTTTTAATAAAATTCCATACATACTTTATACTTTATTTAATCTCTTTTCTCGGCTGTACCACGTTTAAAGGGTCTAAATTAACCAAAACAAGTAGAACAAACTTCACGACGCGAATTAAACCGTTCCATATGTCCTACTTTACACAATCCGTGCGAAGTTTGAATGGAGTGAGAAGAGTTCTTCAGTTACCTATTTATACGCTGATACGCTGGCAACTGGAAACAATGAATGCCGGCGTTAAATGAAACAGACGCTGTCGGTACAGCTGTTACGATAACACGCCAATACATTTACGTTTTTAAAATTTGTTAGGCGGATGCCATTTGGCGACGTAAACTTTTGACGCGTTTTCCACTATTTGCGTGTATTGAATTATTGTTCATTAAATCGTGTCGTGTATTAACTATACCTATATCTGCAAAAGACATATATTTTTTGCTATACTTATAGATACTTACGAACCATTGAATGATAAAATCTTTACTCATAACTCGAAGGACACTGGAGTGGACTAAAAAAGATCGACCGACGTACGTAGGTACGATATTCTTTTATATGACTCGTATATTCTTTTATATGGTATAATTGTATGCTCAATAAAAAGCATTCGAATAAGTAATAAAATACGTTACTACCTTTTTACTATTTTCCTTTATGTCACTTGAGATTTTTGTTCGATTAACATATACTACTGTAATAACAGGCATCCAATTTTTTTAATAAATAGTTTTATTATGCTTTGTATTGCGAATTTAATTCAAATCCAGTGTTTGAACGCTAACAGCTCAAAAGAGACCACTAAACTTTAGCCCGGAATATTCTATTGGACAGCGTTAAGAAAGGCGGGAAGCAGACTAATTGTCTGGCCTGAATATTAAATAAACTGTTTTAAATGTGAAAGGTGTCCTAAAATAAAGGACAATAAGAAGAAACTGGAACTAACAATAAATTATTTAGTTTTACAAAAGACTTACTGTATAAAAAGACCGAATTATTTATTATATAAACCGTTATCGGCCGCGGGTGTTACGTTAATAGTAACACTAGTTGCAATAAAAATAAAACACTGCCAAAACAAATAAAGGCTTCCATCCTATTTCTATTCATTTCTATCTGCTAAGTACATTATAAGCCAAACTGTATAATTGAATCTTAGCACAAAGAACAAATTAAGTATGTATTAATACCATACATTTCATCGCTTCCTGTACGATGGAAATTTGTTTTCACTGCCCTGTTAAGAAGTTACTTTACAGCAGAGCAAATTTAAATTTATAGCTGGCTTAGAACTGAGCGCAGGTAGGCTACCGGCTACGACGTACTTTTACTGGATCTGCCCCCTTTCTAATATGTATTTATATACTCCTTTATAAAGCCGGCTTAGGAGTAACGTTGCTAGGTCAAATGCGATAAAGTATGATAATCGCGAGTAGAAAATCAAGGGTAATATCATATTAACCTATTGGATCTTAGCAAGATTTTTTTATTTAATAAAAACTGTGTTTTACTTAATTTACTGAAATTTCTATTTCTCCTCAAGCTTGTTCATCCAATTACAATGACCACTTAACATTTAAGTTTGCTACCTACTCGTAAAGATAAAAAAGATTGAATATGGATGTTTATTTGCTGTAGTGACCACTTAACAGCAGTGGGATTGTATCAGAAAAACTTATCTTTTAAGTTCACGCTGTCACCTAATAAACCGAAGGTGCTTCGGTGATAATCTATCTTATTTGTGAATATTTCTTTAGACACGTCCAAAAATTGAACGCTTTCACCACGAAGCTATGAGAGCATGTTACTTCCCGTTTAAAAGTTTCTGTTGCAAGTCTTTCAAAACCGCCCGGTCGTCTTTATTACTTTCTGATTGGGGCTACATTGAAACGAAAATATTTTTGTAGCACGTTATATCTCTTCGTAAACCGTAGCTGTAAGAAACATTACAAGTAATTTGTAAAACGGCAATCACGTTTTAGGAATATTCAGAATATGCTGTTATGTTGTGGGATAGGTACCTACTCTTCTCAAAAAGGACTTAGGCCACGATGTATTAGTTAATTAATTATAGGACTATCGAATTGACCTTTATGGAAAACTTTAAGCAAACGCAGTGTGAGAGGAATGTAAATAATGTTATTTCTAAATGGAAATAATTCCATAAAATACGACTATCACTAATGTAGATTCTAAATTTATTTATAGCCACGTTCCAAAACCTATCAGTATCACGGTTAAGAAATATTTACGAACAGTAACCGGAATTAAAATCATTTTAACACAAAAATACTTTTTTAGTAATAAAATTACCCGTTGCTCTTTTGAAATCCTGCCATGCATTCCGCATCTGAAAACAGATTTTTTCTTTTTCTGCTGATTCACTTTTATGTGACTCAAAGATCTGTCTTTCAACATTATGTGAAAAAAATGTTTTATAAAAATGTAATTTTTCTACTTATTAACCCATTGCTCTAAAAAAAAACCAAATAAAGGATTCAAGAAAAATAATATAATTTATCAGCTTTTATATTCGTATCTGTAGGTACTTTTATTATTGTGCGACGTTTTCTGTTTATCTGACTCTCAGGCTCAGGCCTTGTTATAGGCAGGCGTGAGACGCAATGATTTTTTAAAATTTTCTTAGACACAAAGATTTTTCTAAATTGTTGATACCCTAGTATTAATAATTATAATAACAGATATATAAAACGTTATTTAAAAACGAAGTATGTACTCGTAATCCTTCATAGTAAAGATAAGAAGAGGTATTAACCAAGTTTTAGGATTCTCAGCGGTTTCTACATCCAGCATTGCACAGAGGGATTCAAATATGTTTGTGACGGAATAAAACTTTCTTCCTGTTCCGTCTGCTGTTGGGCTGGGCTTATCCAACCGCCCATTGCCGAAGGGATAATATAATGTACACTGTGTGGATAAAATAACTAATTAATTATTGAGAAAACTTGTAGCTACCTACTCCATTAGACAAAATTGTATTTCGCAAATATTCTCATTTGCATTTTCATCTTTATTAAAAGTCAACTCAATTCCAACTTACTATAATTATCGCGAATAGGATATTATTTGTTGTAAGAGTTGTATATTATGTACGAGTATTCCGAGTAATAGTATGTAGGAACGGTGGAGTAGGCCTAGTTGTGTACGGGTGGGTAGATGTATTCGTAGGTAAATGTTAACAGAGTGCTTACTTCGACAAACTAAGTACCTAATATTGGTCGATAAATCTATTACCCACAGAACGAGAGACACGTGGACGGCACCCCCTCTTTACTAAGTTAATGTAAAATTAGAATAAATTATGTTGGCGGGCAGTTATAAGAGGAAACATTGTACTATTATGTTCCGCAAACAGAATACAAGGCCGGCTGAAATAAACGATACATTTTCTATTGACTGTCCGCTAACTAAGTCCGTTGAGGACATACGATTTGTATATTCAATAGTAGTAAACAAAACCGTGATATTTAATTTGTACATATGAAAAGATAAATTTGGTTTGCACCTATATTTTATTGAAATCTATAATACCTACATAAAATTGTGGTGGAGGTTTACTTATTTCACCTGGGTTAGTTCACCTAGGTGCATACAGTATACTGAAAGTAAACTTTATTCACCTGAGTGCATTAAGTATACTAAAAATTAATTGCAAATAAATAATTTTGTTTTTGTCTTTGATTTTTACTTCTAGTAGTAAACTAGCTAGAACGATCGCCGATGGTTCACCAGAGAAATTATCTCCTACCCCCCTTCATCGCATTGACTTCTTCAAAAATGTGGCCGGTACCTATACTAACAATTTTAACTTATCCACATATGATATAAAATAAAAAGTTTTAACGAAATTTCCAAGCATTTATAAAGGTTATTCATTAAATTTCGTTTAAACTTTATTATAAACCTATATTTTAGGCTTTATAGGTAGGTACTACGTTATTGTAATGTAACGTTGACGGTTTATTACAAACGTCTGGAAAGGCCCAGATAACGTAACATAAGCACAACGTATGTGTTTAGTACGTCGCATTCGCGAATGAAAATATAATCCTTTAAAATAAATTACCTTATTTCGAGTTTAGTTTTATATATAAAGCATAATATTATAGTCAGATAATGAATTTTATGAAGCTTAGCCTAGAACCATCAAAAAACCAATTAAAAAAATATATTTTCCAGGACCAGAGGCTTCATTAAATTGAAAATGTATGTACTTGAGTACGGTGAATCTAAAACTGTTTAATTCTGTATTTTGATCACTTTGTTGAAAGCTGTAAATTTTCTGTTTCTGTAATTACGTTGTCAGAAAACCCCTATGAATAAAAATGGCCATTCAAAAGTACGTTCTTTAGACTACAATAATTATTCTCTCATTTCCAGTGCTCGTAATTTTTACAAACATTTCCCATACCTCTTCTCAAATCCTTAAACATTCCTGCCTAAATATGTAAACATTCCAGCTTCGTGTTTATCCACAATTTTACGCCCCTGTTTGTGTCTGTAGAAAATTTTGTGCTTCCCTTATGTTGTTACCACTATGCTTTCCATCTTTAGGTCCTATCAGAAATTAATAACAAAACTCTATTAAAATATTTTTTTCTCTTAAAAGCCATACCTAAGTGTTTAAAGGTAAATTAAAAGAAAATGTTGCTCGTTTAATAATAGGTATAGGATACGAGTATAAGATAGGATAAGTAAATGTCTTAAATCTTTTGAAGGTAGCTAAAACAAAGGAGTTATTAATTTGTCCGAGAATCTTCGCACCGCTTTACCCTTTACCACTCTCTTTTTTCGGGTTCTGTTTATTAATTCAGTGCGCTCAATGATTACTTAAATTCGTTTACTGTAAGATGAATAATGAAGATAAAAGTGGTATAAAAGATTACTTTATGGATACAAGATTGTCGTTCCAGCATTAGTATTTACTCCTAATTCGTAATTAATTCAGTAAAATAATGTTAACTGTAAAAGGAATAAAAAATAAGAGATGAAAACATATAAAAAAATATTATGAAATGTTTATCTATATATATAAAAATGAATGTTTGTCTGTATGTCATCGATGAACTCAAAAACTACTGGACCGATTATTATGAAAATTGATTTGTAATATGCTCATTGATGCCACTCGCCACCAGGTGGCGCTGCAGTAGCAACTTCTGTCCCGTTCAACCGATTGTCATGAAAATCAGTATGACCATGTATTTTTACATAGAGGAAACGAATATGACATGTTCTTAGATGTAACTCGCCACCAGGCCACAACCTTGTACCAGGCGGCGTATCAACGCGAGCCGGGTACAGCTAGTAGACGATAAAATAGCTTCTAGTCACATCCAGCGGCTCTTATTCCACGTAATATTACGATGATGATGAAATCGTCGAGATCTATGTATATAGTAGTTTGTTCCTCAGAGGACTGCACGAGACCTTCTGCAATGAATGCAACTGTGTGCTTCATTATTTTCAAAACTTTTATTGCATATGCATAGTTTAAAGTTATGAGAAGGGTAAAGGTAGAATGTTATAAGGAAGTTTCTTTTATAGGAACGAAATGAACGCCTGACAGCGTCTCCTTAGTGTTTATTTGTTCAATTCAATCTACCATGAATCAAATTTTACATGTATTTTCTTTCAAAAAAATTGTTACGATGCCTCGTTACAGATACAGTTAAAAACATGTTTCTCGGCTTTTTTAAAGTAAAATATGTTTTAAAATATTTTAAATGTTTTACTGATCGATGTGAAATTAAAGAGCGCATCTTTCTGTAATCCAAGTCAGTTTCAGCAAACATGGTAGATTGAACAATTAATAAGCACTAAGGCGACGACACGTGAAAAATTTATTTCATTTTGTTTAAAAAATATGCATAGACATTTTTGTTTCTGGAATAATGGATGTTAAATATGGTATAACCTACCTGTAAAAAAATTATGACATACTTATTCAAATAAAAATTTTTTTTAGTTACAAAAACTATTCTTTTGTATAAGACAACATGCGTGAAACTTAAATAAATATAGTTATAAAAATATACAGTTATACTTACCTAGTTAAATATATTATTACTAGCTGCCCCGGCGAACTTCGTAACGCGTAATATCAAACGCTAATATCAAACGTCTGTACGTACTTCTAACACAGCGCCATCTATTGAATACTTA
>DWQL01000325.1:0-16354 GCA_018231265.1 Noctuana haematospila | reverse complement strand
ATGAACTTTACGGCTGTATGAGCGGAACCAAAATCGGTTACTTGCACAAAATTTTTATCCAGGTAAACGGGTAAAATGTGTCTGAAAGAGATGGCACCAGCAAGCTACGTTGTTTGCACGTTTGTTTTTTGTTTTCTTGCTTTCTTCTCTTTTCTTCTTTTAAAGTTTCACACAACTTCCTCAATTTATAACGTAATACGGAATATAAAAATATCTATTTGATGTATTTTAACACGATATTCTTAATAACTTTCATAAAGTTGTAGCAAAATAAGATTTTGACAAGAATTGATTTTGCTGTTTTCTCTGAAGTGGAAAAGCTGTAATCGAAATTTTCTTAATATAATTAACAAGTTTGTATTTCAGGTAATATAAATTTTGGGAACAATAACAAAGTAATTCTTTAGTATTCTGCCTAACCTATCACCAAACACTGTAATTGATTTAAAAAGTAATTACTAAGTGAAGAGTCAAAGTTTTAGTTGAGTTTGAATAGTTTGGAAAGATAGCCGATATCGCTGGAGTAGGTAGTTAAGTACTTACTAAGTATACTTTTAATACCAAGTGTACTTAAAATACTTAAGATAAGCAGGCAAGAGGCAAGCTGCTCTTAATTCCTCAAGTGAAAAACAAATTTTACAACTTCAAATTTATAAGAGAAGATTAGTTTTTCTCCTATTTGAGATTGGTCTCCATTAGTTGCAGTGATAATACGGCTGTAATGATAAATATAACTGTAATAATACATCAGTTTTAGGCGCCTTTCTGGCTAAGGTAGGCCGGGAGAAAAAAGCTGGCGGAAAAAAACCCTCGGCACGACATTGTTTTCGTAAAAATAAACACCTCTAATTGTGTTAAAATTTCTTTACCTATTCTTTAAGCACAGCTTTTTCCTTATTTCATTTGTTTGTATATAGTTGATACAACCTTATAAGAAACATATAATGTAGAACACCCATCGTCTTTCCTTCCCTCATTTACCAAGTCTGTGAAGCGCATTAATTCTCCATTACACCGAATCGCTCCTACGAGAATGATGCGATACCTAACATATGCTTATGTGATTGCGTTATTCGTATGTAGTAGTATGTACGTTTTACATATAAGGTAATTAATGTAATAAAAAGCATGTGTGGGAATGTTATAAAAACTTATAAATACGATTATAAATTAAATAAATAACGCTTCACACTCACAGTCCCTGTATCGTGGGTGCCATGGACACACAAAGACAATTACGCAATCACCCAGACCGAGAACAGAAATTTAAATTTTTAACCACTACACCACGCGGGTCGTGGTATACACTACACCCAATTATTATAAAAAGGGTTCTTTTTTATTTGAACTAACCTAACTTAACCTACACAAAAACTAGCCAACAAATAAAGTCGCATACTACTTAAATGCGGTATGTAGTACCTATTCGCTTTTGACATAACCGATTGACATCCATAAAACTAACGCATAATCAGTTAGTTTGGCCATTTAAGGGGAAAATTATACCTAGTCATCGAGTTGTTTAAGTCACAACTTAACGGACCATTAGGGGCAGATTGCGTGAGCGGAATACCGGTTATTTGCTTAATGTTCCCGAGAAAAACCAATTTGTATCCTAACGCGGCCATTTTCGGCTCCCCGGAGATCAGATAGTTTTTAAATTGTTCTGTCGTTTATAACAGAACGAATGTGCTCTAGCAGTGGGATCACTGAATCTTTTTATGCAAGCTAAAACTAAAGGTTTCCAGGTGGCAATAACATATCTTTATATATTATATATATTTCATATGTGCGTGTGTATGTCACTGAACTCCTCCTAAACGACTGGACTGATTTTGATGAAACTGGTTGTGTGTGTTCAAGGGGACTTGAGAATGGTTTAGATTCACAATTTAGTCCGTGGGAAAAGGTTTTTTTAATTGCAGACGAAGTCGCGGGCACCAACTAGTTATTAATATTTTCATAATTATAGTACCTCTTACATTGCTAATTTAGTAGGTGGTATTATTTAAAGCAAATTATAGTACCTATAGCTTATTATAGCGACGCGCGCACAACGTTACATGTACAATAAAAAGTTTTAATACGGTTTTAGATTTATTTCATATTAATAAAAAATAAAATATAACTTGGCATCTCTGACGGGTCACAAAAATATTTAACCGATTTCATTTATCGCATTCATTAAAGCATATTCATATTGAATCGGTAATTTCAGTCATACAGTATCAGTAATCGTTTAAAAATATTGAATTGGAGTGTAATGAAGTTTCGTACAACTTAATTAACGTTTAATTGCCCTTTTGTTTACATTGTATCTGCGCTTTTAAAACACTTATTTTTTCATGTTTAAATAAAATATATATTTATTTTTGTTCTTATATTCAAAGAATCGACTACTTTTGTAAGAAGAAACCTATATATTCAGGAACCTGGTCTAAACACATTATGCATAAAGATGATTTAAAAATTCAGCACGGGTTTTTAATATCGCCATAGCCCACCCTATTATATGATGGGATGCTTAATAGCAGTTTTTATTTATTTAAAGTTTTTAAGATTTTTTAAGTGGGGAGATGTATGAGAATGCAAGCTTTAATAAATGTTAATGTTTACGTTTGTTATGGTTTTTATAACAGAAATTTAAGTAACTGTTTACATATTTAGGCATAAAAGACAGTTTTCATGACTAAAAGTCAGACTACGCTCGAGCCGCCGCTAGTACTTACAATTAAATATTTGCAATAAATATTGGGAATATCATGGTTTGATGAGTAATTTCATTCACTACATTCCATAAATATTTAACAACACATCGCACGTAAACTAATTAAAAATACCCTTCAGTCATTTGGCGAACAACGCACACAATTTAAACTTAAACCACAACGAGGCATCTTCAAACAACTGACAAAGTTGAGAGACGTGTTACATTGTACATGTGTGCCTCGTAAACTTACACACAGTCGACTCCTAAGCTCATAAACTGTGTTATAACTGAAACACTTGAGTGAATATCAAAATTGAAATACGTAGTTCATTGAGTCGTGGGTTAATTCTTCCATTCCTTCGGTTAAGATTTGCCAGCGTTAAAGTATTTCTTACAGTCTCCTGTGTTTCGTTTTGTTTATCATAATCAATTATATTTGAATATCAAGAAGTATTTTAGTATGTACATAATTATATTATATTTATGTTGCGGAAATGTATGTAATCCATCATTGTATAAAATTCCTAGTATAATAATTAAGTAAATATGAAAACTAAATATGATATAATTATGGTTTTCCCATGGATGTCATTGTCAGAACTAGACCAAATTGAAATGAGACCACACGGGAAGTATTAGCTTCCAAATAAAAATAAAATCATCAAAATCCGTTCACTCAGTCGAAAGTTATGAGGCAACATAAAAAAACAATTTGCGCAATTAATTTTATTGACAATTTTATTAATTTTTTACTTAATTATTTTCGTTAGTGAATAAAACAAGAACTCTTATAAAAAATATATATATCTTAGGTTCGAAATTAACTGAGAGTTATTTCAGTGTGATTTCCGGGCATGAACTTACTTGTTACGAGTACAATAGCCAGCTGCAAGGTGCTTTAGAGTCTATTAAAATGAATGTGACTCAGATAAGTTACATTTTAGCTTTAGTTACAAATATATTGTATTCCCCTTTCCGGATCACGTACATCAGCAACATTTCATCGTTACTACCCGCGTTTTGATATCTAAACCAACATTGTCCAAGTAGCAGAAGTAGTAATTTTAAGGCCATTGTTTTCGTACTTTCTGCTCGGCACTTTGGGAGCGAAGGAGGAATATAAGCTTAGTAAGCTTATAAGGAGTATGAAAAATAATTGTGCCAGATTTCATTAAAATCCGTCGAGTAGTTTTTGTTTCTATAACGGTTATACAGACAGATAGACCTACGTACAGAATTGACCTCTCTACAGATTTATTATAAGTATAGACAAGCGTAGGATACTTGGAGGTATTGTATTGTATAAACTCAAGGCACTAAAGAGTTCCACTATCGTCCTCTTCTTATTGTAAATTTACGATTTATGAATAAAACACATCGAAAAAATCTTTTATTCCAGCACCTTGGCCTTAAGAAGCTTCGCTCATGCCTGTACAGTCTGCAGACAGGCACCATCCGTGTGTGGTCCGTTTTATCTTCACCATACACTTCCTGATAAGAAGCTTACCAGCTACACATAACGTTGAGGTTTCACTTGCCTCATATGATAAGCAACCTTTCGCTTTTGCAAATAAGGTCGGATTTAAATTGTGTTTGAATATTAGGACAGGTCACCTGGGTGGCATTGTTAGAGGACTTTATGCATAACAATACAGACTTGTCTTACTAATAGTAATTAAAAGATATCTTTCAATGAGGTCCTTTAATAAAAATAATTATTGTCATATTGTTGCTAAGATATGAACACAAAAATGTGTAAGTTAGTTTTTCTGTTATTTTAAATTTAAAATTTAAAATTATGTATGTACTCGTAAGTATTTTCTGAATTCATAGTAAGATTGTATATTAAATTGTCAATATTTATTATTTACTGGCTTCACGAGAGTGTACCTACTTTTTGAGAACAATGTCCTCTAAATATTGCCTACGCTTTGCTTCAGTCTCAGTTGACACGGCTATTATAAACAATCTGTATTTGTTTGTAGTATACGCGTTTTGGAAGTAAAATTGGAAATAAAAAAAAAAGAGTATTGAAATTAAATAATATGAATTTTTTATTTAAATGATTAAATCAAATATTTTTCTATGTACCTACCCATCAACGTATCAACAAATACTCCGCCATAAATTCTAATAGATTTTCGATACTATTCCTTCTTCGTCAAGGGTCATACAGTGGTCTTACCTTGGGCTTTTTGGATATAAACTGCACAATGGGGATGTAATAATGGCACGTGTGCTATTTGTAGCATTTGTAACACCACTGAGGGCGTAAAACAAAATTGAACTTTGTAATACCCCGTAAATGAGCGAGTTTGCATGCAACCTGCAACCGGAGATGAAAATTTTATTCTAAATACTCACTTTTTAATGCAAATTCTCATATCTGCACGGGACGTGTTTTTAATTTTTGCGACTTGTATTTTTTACAGGCAATAAATTATGTTTGTTTGAAAGCTGAAGATAAATGGTGGCTGTCATTACTGTACTTTTCGACGTACAGAGAAAAATGTAGAACGAGAGTATGTTGAGCAAAATGTGTATTTCAAGATTTATTTATTTCTCGTTTACAACGTATCCACTGACGATAATAATATGTGTGGCGAGAATTTTCAGTAAGTTGTAAAATTATTTCAAAAGAATATTGACGACCATTGTGGTGTAGTGGTTTAGTTACCGTGCCGATCCGTTATTCGAAGGGTCCTGGGTTCGATTTGTAGTGGAGTAAAAAATCTATAAAAAAAAATTGTAATATATAAATAAAATTTTCAGGCGGCATGCTTATTTGAGATAAAAAAAAGTGTTTCGAAGATCTATGATTTTTAAAATATAATGCATTGCGAAGTTAAGTAGTGGCCATGGACCTAACTAGAGTGGTGACATGGGCTTCAATTCTTTTATCCTCTGCGCCAAGCTGTGGAGTAATATTAACCGGATTTCAATTTTAACTTACATTTTAGTACTACCCAATTAATTAAGGTCAACATGGTTCAATGGGTATCGACCCAGAAACGGTTATCAGGGTTTATTTTACGCTTTTTCCGCTAATTGGTAAATTAAAATCTGATAGGTACAGCATAAATCCTTACCGGGATTACGTAGGTGAAAAAATTGCCCTGCCTTCCATCGGGCTTATCCCTGTAAACGGGAAATAGCCTTTTTATCGTGAAGAGAACCTTTTTAATATCTTTTAGGTATAATTAAATGAAAACAAGGAAAAATAATAATATACTTACAATTTGAAAGAAGCAGATGTTCTAAATTATAATTTAAAAAATAGGTGGTACCATTGCAGTCCTCATAACCTGCCGTGACCAAATTTTCAGTAAGGTGCAGGTGACGGAGACACTTTATTTGAAGTGACCATCTCAGCTTTCGTGAGTAGCCAAGTTCACACGTTTGCTATTCATAGACGTTAAAAAATTATTAAATTAAAATAAATATTACTATGAAATATACCAACGTAATTTAAATACAGTTATTCTATAGTTTTTGCCTACAAATCCCAGTTGAACAACCGAAGCCCGTGAAGGCAGCTGACACTTTAATATTTCACAACAATTATTCCGCAGCACAACGACTATCGCTCTGAAAACATTAAGTTTCCAATCCACAAATGTAGCGAACTCAACAATGTTCTCGTCCCAATTTCGCGGGGATTCTATCTGTTGCGGTAATGTATTTTATGTCAAATACCAAAACTAACAAGAGTTGCAAAGTACACAAAACGACCTCAGCCCAGTACTACAGGGTGTGCCATATTTTTTTTCATTAGTATCGAGCTAGTGGAGATACTGTGTAAAGGAAGTGAGCAATACTATTTACTCGCAGTTTCTTGCTTCTTTGAAATTTTCTCATTTCACGGAAAAACAACGAGCGTTTTAGATGTTAAAAAACAACTCTTTTAACTTCGCTTTTCCTGCTATTTTGGTCACATTACCAATTACTCAATATTAATCAATGTCCAAATGGTAATTTAATTAAATCGTGGGTTAAAAACTTTTTGGAGCCGTAACAATAATTATCATTGAAAAGTTTATAAAAATATAAGGTCCAGATTTGAAAAGTTCTAGTGCCAATATAAAGTAAACTATAAGTATGATATTTAATTAATAATTATCTCTGCTTCCTTGTAACTTTTTGTGAAGAATATTTCCTTTTATTATGATAAGGCATTGCTGTTATTGACAGCCTCACGATGGTCTATTAATTAACTTGTCATTAGTATTGAGACTATTAACATTAGATTTTCCTGTCTTCTTAATGAGATTATGCTTTAGATACGCGAAATGTTACTTTTCTTTTTTATTTTTCTGTTGCTAATTCTTTTTCTTTTTTTTTTTACCTTTTATTAGTAATGTTTCGACTACCTTTTGATAAACTATGTTAAGTTTCTATTGCAAAAGATATTGGAACGTGAGAATACTTGAATCTTAAAGGGTTTTATCATAAATACAAGAACGTAAAGGGTTCAAACCATTCAATGCACAGAATGGAGCGAACAATTTATGAGAGAGCACGTGTGAAGCGCTCGCGGTTTTAATATCAGCTGTAAATTAGAACGAGCGGCGGATACTGCACAAATTGGCTTTGTTGGCACTCGTATACCTGCTTATTGTTTTATGATGTTTTTAAACGACTGTTCTCCGTTCCGTTCGAGTATAGTGCGAAAAGTTTGGGGTACCAGTAAAATTGTAACTTTGATTTCGATTATGAACGGAGTTCGACCCGGTATTGCATGGAAGTCATGGAACCAGCGAATGAGTTCGCAATTCGCTTTTAATCGTATCTTTTCTTTAAATACTGAGAACGCCATGAAAAATTATACTTTTAATTAAATATGGCATACAAAATATATTTTAAAGATAAAATCAAGGGTATTAATAAAAAAATTATTATTCCGATATCAAAAACTTTGCTTTGCTCTTTAAACGGTAAATGATCTTTTTAAACGCTTTCACCTTCCAGTAAAGGTCATGTTACTGTATTATTTTTATTAAAAACAGAATTCTAACACAAAATTTCAGATACTTCCTATTGCCATAGTCTCTTACGTCACTGTATCACAAATCTGTTCTATTCTTCTTTTTGATTGAAAAACGGATAGAAATTCTCTTTTCGGAACTCCGAATGCAAGCGATTCATCCGGTGCTCTAAATCACTGTAGGCAATCGTTAGCACTTTCCATTAGATGTACCGTCTCTCTATTTGATTTTCTGAACGAAAAACGTATAAGACTACGTTAGTTTTCCTTTACTTCTGTTTTGTTTATTTTCGTTTCAGTTTACGTTATGTAGTCCTTTGCAAGTCAGTTGATAAACTAAATTGCTTTCTGTTTTAACCGCCAACGCAAAAAAATGGTGTTTGAGATTGATGTGATTATCTGTGTGTCTGTTTGTATTCGCTGTAAAAGACCCCAAATATAAGAATTGAGCCATGTAACGGTAGATAAAATAGAATTAGGAACACCTGAAAGGATATCAAAGTTAACGGATGTAAAAGGACTGATGACGTCTGACCACACTGATCATAAGCGTGGTACTAAAATCAGTCTAAGTACCTATTGTAAGAGATTTATTCTTCATTGCATAGACTGTCATTAGTGACGTTTAGCAGTGCAGTAACAGAGGTATGTCCTTCGGAAACCAGACTGATGGGGACTTAGAATTGTTAAACAAAAAAGAGAAGACTTACTTGGAAAATGTGCTCAAGTACTTAAGAAGGAAAAAGTAAGAATAACAAATAGAAATACGACGATAATCCGTAAAAGAAGATTTTATTTATGTAAGATTATTTCTGTAAATACCTGATTTAATTACAAGACAAACAATCTTGGACCAATTCCTTTGACGTTTCTTTAAGGAATGCGCCATGAATTTTCAGTCTCTGAATAAATTTATGTCCCAGATTGTACCTATTGTTTTTGATAAAATCTTTGGGATGTACTTAGATTTTTTTGTGCTATCTTTTTTACACTAAATATTAAATCATAAAATATTATAAGATAAATAATTTTATAATAACCAACATTAACGACTTTTATTAATGATTGGCAATTGCGTTGATGACCGCAATTTTTCAGACACCATTTTATGCGCATATATATTTAAGATAAGTTAAGATTTTTTATTTGTTCTGAATGCGTATTAAACGTTCCTTGTTGGACCCCCTAACGAGAACAGGATACATTTTTTCTCCACTTGTACCCCCTAAGTCTTAACTATCATTATATTCTTAAAGAGTTCAATGGCTTCTGTGTAGGTAAATTGAATAGAGTAGTCATTTCCCGCACGCGAACAAACATTATAAAGTGCTGCAATATATTTTATTAGCATAAGTGCTTGGTTATGTTCGTATACTCCACGATATCTACGAGTACCTATATCAGCGGGAGCCACCTACTCACGTTAATGCATCGACAAGCTTGTTAATCACAATCTACTCTACAAACAGCGTGAATGATAACTTAGTTTATTTTCGGATTAGTTAATTTTAAGTTTTAATAAGGTTGGTTTAATTTTGTTGTGTACCTACGATATACGTATTATACTTGCATGCTGACTTTATGAAGAACTACTATTGTAGCAGCGTTGTGAAGTAAACCAGGCCTTCCCCGGTTGTAAGAAAACACCCGTGCCCAGCGGTGGGCCATAAAAAAGTGTTGCAGGGAAGCTAATTAGATATATTTAAAGAAAAAATGAAGAAATCTTGACTCAAGAATTTACGCCAAATTTAATCCTTCGCATATTTTTCAAGTTTTCAGCAGTTGATGAAGAAAGATTCGCAGACAAAAGAAAACTCGTTTACTACAAAAATTACTGCTTTCCGCGAAAACGTAATTAAAAGAAGGTAAACCCCATTAAATTAAATCATAAAGTTCTGACACTAATGTAGGAATACAACCTTTTATTCAATCTAACTTTGAAACGAAATAGGCTCGAATAATTCGATGTTATTTCCTCATTAATGTGACTCTGAAAGTTAGAGGTCGGATTAAAAACTCCCGTGGGATCTCACGCCCGCGCAATTACCCCCAAGTAAGCTAAAGAGGGTCTGTCTCATCTGCTTAATTGAGAAATACAATTATTGGTGGAGATATGTATTGTCAAAGTTAAGTACTAAGCAATAACGTTATCAGAATTCTCGTATCTTGATTAAACTTTGAATAAATTGAGACAAAGACCTTCAGATTATATCTCAGCGTTTACATTTGAAGATTATATTGTTTTAAATTAGTCTACACTCTCTCTACAATCAGCACTTTAAGAGCCTTATTTAAAAAGATTTTTTATGCATAAAAGTAGCATGCGCGTTTGCTACTTATAAACGTTAAAAAAATCTAGAACGTGTCAGTTTATTATAGTTATTAAATAAGGATAATTTATTACTAAATTAATAGAAGCCTTAATCCTAATGAGTAATGAAACTTCTTGCAACTGGATTTTAGTGTTTTAAAACAAAATACTTCTGAGTACCTAAATAAGGAAGAAAACAGTACCTATACCTTAATAGGATAAAGTAAAATTAGTAGCAAAATTTGTTAGACCACACGTAGGGAGGACACGTTCTCAACAGGATTAGTTGGTATGGCAACAAGCTGGTAACTTTTACAATTAATACCCGCCGCTACGGAGGGAATGTTTCTTAGCTACGGAGCCGAAATTTTACTAAGTATGTATGGATATATTAGAAGATGGTTCGTGATTTCGTAACGTTGCGAAAATAAACTCTTAGTCAGGGTAAGATTCTGAAATAACTTTGACACGTGGGTAGAACCACTCCATTGATAGATACTACACTGAGTATGAATCAAGATATTGATGGATACTTATATTGAAGAACACCACTTATATTATTATTTTCAAGTTTTAGAAAGGCAAGTACGCAGAAAAGATGGGCATACAAGTATGAAGGAATTTAACTAAAACACTTTTAGCTCGGAGAAATAGATTGATTTAAATTTATTGATAAATGGTAGCTAAAATAGTTATGGTGATTTTAAATTAATACGATTCCTATTCAGGTTAAGATCGAGTGTCAAAATTAGTTAGAATCCTGTATGGAGTATAAATCAAATTGGTCGCTGTGGCTGTTGGGTCAAGACCCATCCCCGTCTATCTAGAGTCAGGACTCTACCCTACCTTCTGTAACTTCTATAATATACTGAACCCTTAATAAGCCTCGATGAATGTGGTAGGTACTCGGGTATCGTCCTGAACCGTCGTAATACAATATTACTTCACCCGACAAGTAAATAGCCAGTTACGTCGGGAAGCTGACACAAATTAATCCTATTTACCAGACACGATTACCTGATTTGAATATTCATAAGCCTCGATAACATTCTTCAGTAGACTTACAGGTTTAATCTAATCTGGGGAGTATTATGAGAGTTAAAAGCTTTTTAGGTCATGGGAAAACTTACAGAGATATTTCGTTTTGAGACATTGATAATGGTTTATCAAATGTCTATTTTATCCTTTTTATGGCACATTGCTGGACACCGATCTCTCCCTTTAACCGGAGAAGGAAAGGAACATACTTCAGCACGCTGCTCCTCTTGCAAGGGCCTCTGACCAGGTTTGACGACAATTATCGGTAACAGTCGGGATGTGCCTTCCGAAGCACGGACGCACGCTTGTTTGTCACTAGCCATCTCAAACCGACCGAGTTTTATTTACTTGTGAGATCGCTAGCGATACCGGCACCCAGCTAGGCTATACCCGCTTCTATGGTATATTAATTACACTTGCCGCTGTATTTACCCATATATATCAGATTTATGGCTAAAGTTTCGAGGTAAACAATACAATTTAAATACATTCATTTAAGTCTTATTAGCATTTAAAAAGAATAATTCAACAACAAATGCAATAGAAAAGTATTAAGAAGAATTGTACACAAAAAAACATTAAAAATTACGGGATTTGGTGGGAATTAAACTTTTCCGTGCAAGTATAACAGATCCGGGAAAAACCATAAAGTTTTCCCAACTTCCACGGGGAACATTTGAAATCGGTACAAAGGCGACTTCATAAAAACGCCTCAACTTCATTCTATGTACTGTAATCATCTCCCATTCCCAATTCAGAAACTTTTTTCATCTTTGTTCACATCTGTTTGGACGCTTCGCCGTCTCTCGATTTGAATTGCTCTTAAGTCCGCAAAATATTAACTGTGGATTTCCGCCTTACTTATTGCTTTTTGATTTGAAACCAATTTCTAACAGATTTTTTTTCATTATTAGTTTCCTTTGACAACTTACGCATATATTAATACTAAAGTTGCAGTCTAGATTTGCATACTTAGGACAACTTGTTGTGGTACTATGTAATAGATAGAATAAAACTTCAAATTTGAATTCATTTTAAATCTGAATAGTCTAAAATCTAACCTTACAATTTTAGAACACCCGTCGGCTATGCATGCAGTACACGTTCTATGTTTCGTAATCTGTGAACGACCGTGTGCTGTCTTCCTCCTTACTACACGTATGCATTCGAATTTTGAACTAACATACGAGCCAATACTATATTGGACTAGTTGTTTCCTTTACCTGCATCGAACGTGAATACCATTATGAATTTTCCGAACATGGTCCATGGACAAAAATGGACAAAAACCATTAAAGACCAGGCAGCTCAGACCTTGGAGAGTGGGATCTAAAGCATAACACTTTGAAAAAGGAAACCGAACTCAAATAAACTCAGTAAAGTTTCTAAAGTATTCTCAAGAATCACATAAAGTATTGTATTACGAAAAATTTTAGTGAACACAACTTTTATGGCAAAATTTGTAGTTAAGTATACTAAAGCGTACCTAATAAAATTGTACTATGATAATTGTATACTATGTCACGACCACCTCTGTACGGTTATTCGATACGCAAACATTTAGTACACCAAGACAGGTGGTCGTAAAAACTGCCATAAAATCTACCATGGCTTCATCAGTTTACAGGTTTCGTACCCAAAGAGAATATACATACTTATATAAGAAGCGCTCTACGAATCTCAATTTCCGTAGAAACAGTTTCGACAAGTAAAAAGGTAGAAAAACCTTACCTAAGTAGGTTACGCTGTTTCAAGCTAAAAAGCAACGAGAAATAAATATATTTTTAAACGTAAGTGTGTTAAAACAGGTCACTTTTGTAACGCTTTGTAGATTTGGATTACGAAGAAACTGCTACGAAGTATGATTAGATTTTGAAATTGAAGTACTTTGGGTTGGGGACTGCCACGTTTTATGCAGATACTATATTTTGTTCATATAATCGATAGTATAGTCTAACTAAACGAACTGTGCTCGTATTAATAAAATGAACTTAAGAATAAGTTCCATCTGGAGTGCCCGTTTTTAGTACCCACTTAGTTTCACACTTGTGGTGCATCTCAAACTTTAGTAATTTACGGACTATTATAGACATTTTGATAATGTTAATTTACTAAATAAATAAACGAAATAATAATATATAGATTTCTTATTTTAGTTACGCAAATTACAGAATGTTTCATATTTTTAGCCTTTTATTTCACGTTTCTCACTTACCTAAAAATTTAGTCTCTAGCATTCTACCTTTAATATTGTCGTGTGTTTTTTTAGTTATTTATAGACTATAGTTATTATTTACTATGTCATGCGAAGTATTAGTTAATAAGAAAAACTTAGCAAGCATTTTGTGTTTATATTCTTACAAAAACTGTGTTTACAGTACACACATACCGCCCAAATGTATTATTCTAGTTTCTCTGTATATTTGCAGACTTGGCTCACAGCTCACGTCGCGGACACTCGCAGTGCTGTTCGACCAATCGCCGACAATGTTTGAGACGGGAATACATTAACCTGCACCCGATATTAAACATTGAAGGGTTCACTTCCATTTCGGGGAATTAAATGCACTTCTGTTTTATTGACATTTAGTTTTTTGTAGACATGTTGTGGCTGCGGTGGATTGTGGTGACTTGAGAGGTGCCAATGATACAGCCATTTTAAGGTGAGGCGTGAGGAATGTGAAAAAATATACAATTTATGGGATCAGAAAGGAAAATATCCCAAACAGTAATCGAAATATCTCGAAGTATTTTGTACGGGAATTGCTCAAAATGTAACCGCCAACCAAAGTTTTATTTTAATACGACATACCGTATTTTTATACAGAATTACCAACATACTGATTTATTTTGGGATGGGCTTCAGGGCCTTTCTGTTCTGTTAATGGAAGGGGCGAAGTGGTGTCAGCCTTTTTTTCACTTTCAAACGATGACTTCGCTTAATGGTATGAAAAAGTTTTTAAAAACTTCCGGGGTATTTTTCCGGTAGGTTTTTTTGCTTCGGGTCCGAAGAACAGCTGTCGCTTTTGTGTAAAAAATTACAGAATCTAAAATCATAATTATGAATACGTACATAAGTAGGTATGGTATTTGTATTACTGAAAGGTAACGTATTAGGTCACAATTCTAGATATTGTTCTGAATATTCAGTTAAATGGTCTTATGTAATAATCTTACATTATGTTCATATAACTTTTACTCGTAACTATTATATTTACTCAATGTTCGCCTCGAACGTCCATAGAAGTACGTTTTTATGATTCTAAATTCAATAAAAATTATTGTCCTATTCATTCTCATCAATTTAAATTTATACGCATCAACAAAAATATAATTAGATAAATGAAAATTGATACGTAGACAACACCAAGTAAATAAACGTATTTATATTTTCAAGGGTTTATAAATTTCCAATATGGATATTCTATTTTTTCATGATACGAGGTCGCGCACGGGCACCTCTTTGGCTGACCCGTTAATTGACAATTTACAGGTCCGACAGGCGGCAATATTCAATCGGGGCTATTTTCAATGGGTTTTACGTTGAGTCGGTAATATAACGTGACGTCGCTAATTATTAACTCCACGAGTACACGGCATAGCTTTTAAAAATACCGTAACTGCGCTTTTCGTGACCTAACTGGCTTCAATAATGAAGTCCCCCTCCTTAAAAATGCTTATAGTATTAAATACTACTGCTTATAGTATTAAACGCTAAAGCGTTTCCACATCTATTATCTGGCACCTATTGTACTTCCAAGTTATTTTTAGATATCACATTCAAGATTGACATTATCATATGCTAAGCCCAGTACAATGGACCATTTTAATTAAAAAGGCCTACTAAGTCCACAGAAAACCGAAATCAAGCATTTTAATTAATACAGTTCTTATCGTCCTCGTTTCAATTAATTTACGGACGGCTTTTCTTTGCTTGCGAAATGAAAGAAATAAAAAACATCCTACAAAAGCAAACTTTATCGCAAATATAATGTAAAAACTTACTGAATTCTATAACACTATAGTACTCTATACTCACTATAGACTGGCTATAGACAGAATAGTTTTAAGGCGCTTTCGCCAAGGCTTAATACGAACTCTTAATGCCATTTTGTTTACGTCCAATGAGTATTACGTAGTTAAGTTCTGATGTAAGAATTGTCAAGTTCGTGACTCGCAGATAATACGAATAATCAGGCTAATAAATTATCAGGCTATAGCAATGTTACTTTTTTTAAATTAGTTTACAAGTAATAAGTATTTTGTAACTTTGGCAGCAACAAGTAATATTACGTATGCAATGATTATAATTATCATTAAGCCAAACTAAAGTTATCAGGAGCTAAATATATTTTCTTCTACTTTTCAATATTGTAACTTAATAAATCAGAACTTAACTTTTCATACATAGTTTTCATATAGGTACGTGTGCATGAGCATTGATCCAACAAAATAACGAAGCTACACTAAAATTGTAACACTCAAACTTTTGCATGCACGACATGATTCAGGAGAAGTGTTATGTAGAGCCACTTTGAATTGTTCCTAGTTAATAGTACGAGTACAAAGCGAATACATTTATTGAATATCTGCACCGCAATACTCAGTTTCTATTCAATTCGTACCTCTATTGAAATATATTGTACACTTTTGAAATAGTGGAAAACACTAGAAAATATTAAGTTCACTTGTTGTATTGGCCCCAATATGATACAGACAGTCATATCATATTTATATGAATAAAAAAGAAATTCAAAAAATTTTTCCAGTTACATTTTATGATTAAATATACAGTGGTTGAGGCCGCCCTTTATGTATTTTATAACTTGTGGAAGCTCCTTACCACCTTTCACGAATAGAATAAGATTTATTACATAGGTTGAAAGTATTTAAATACTATAGATCTATAAAAAAGTTGTTAAAAGAACGTTCTATTTAACGATTTCAGAATGGGGATACCTAATTGAGATTGACATCTGGTATATAAGCTTACGTCTAGATAATTAGATATAATATACTCGTAGCTAGGTATTTACACATTAGCTTTACGCAAACTGAGTTATTACGCTAATTAACTTCACTTCCGATACACTTTACGATTCAGCGATTTCCACGATACAAGTAATGATAATATCTGATATCGAAGGTTTTGTACGTAAGTACTGGTAAAATCTACATAGCCTTATTCTTAATATTATACATAATATTATATTATTATAATATTGACAACCCGCGTGGTGTAGTGGTTACCACGCCAGTCCACCGTTCGAAGGGTCCCGGGTTCGATCCCCGGCGAGGCAGAAATTTAAAT
>DWQL01000324.1:0-16376 GCA_018231265.1 Noctuana haematospila | reverse complement strand
TGGTAATCACTACGGGTCATCATAATTGAAGTGGATTGTACATCATCTTCAATTCATTATTATACCACTGTTGGGCTCGGTCTACCATGCTGCCCAAATGTGGATTGGTGGATATGACCTAAATACATAATTACACTAACATTGATCCATTAGCTTTATTATTTTTATTGATGAAATACAATGCATATGTACAAAGTGTTAGCGTAATTTACATATAATTTATAATATAGTTTGTTTTATGTCGTAAAGGCCTAAATAGGATATCTCGTATAAAGCAAGAGTATTTATGTAGGTACGGTGGGTACTAAACGGGGACACCGCCTACAGTACAGGTGCCATATTTACGAAAGTTTTACAGCTTACGCCTAGATTTAAAAGATAAATTGTTGCACCACTGTCGAGTACCACGAAGCTACTCATACCTCGGTGCTGTAGGCATATTAATTTGATAACGTCCATCAATGAAATCCTTTGGTTTTGTTTTAAACGATGGTTAGAATTTCTTTTCCTCCAAATTTTGTTGTGTGTATCTTTTGTTTTTTATATGTAGACATAATGTGGTTTTAAGTTCATCTGAGTTTAATCCATTCACCCCTAATTTTACGAAACAACACTGTAAAAATGAGTGTTAGTAGCTCCAATATAAAATAAGGCCGAGCCAAGGTTATACCTACAACTTTTATTTTATGGCAATCACGGTTTATTCTTAGCTCGTCCACAGTACGACAAGTGGACAAAGTTAATAAATCGATCTAGAATACTGGTTATGAATCAATCCAGTTAAACCACTAAAGATTACGTAAAATAATAACATTATTTACTTACCTGTTGTGGTATCGGATACCGACCGCCATTTCAAATGACGCTCAAGAATGTTGTAAGCCTCGCGATCTGTTTAAGACACTTTAGCGCTTGGTTGAGTACCGCTTTTGAAGACAGAATTGTGTGATTGAAAACGTAAATGTTGCTTTTACTATTCGTTGTTAACGTTGTTCCGTAAGATAAATAAAACTGGCCTTCTAAATAATCTATGGACAACATCGTCTTGTTAGATTCTGTAACGAACAACAACGTATCAATGTTGCCAAACTGATAGTTTATCATCACGACCAACGCTCGAATTAAACGAGTAGGTACGTATGATTCCAGTATACTTAACATTCAAATCACAAATTACTTTGTAGGGAGTATAAGCTAGAGGTCGAACAGGACGTCTGCGTTGCGTATTTATGCGGCGAGAGACAACTAAATCTACGATAAGTAACTGTCTCTCCATCAACTTGCTTGTGTCTAATGGGATCTAAGGTCACCTGATACGTGTCCTATTGACGTCAACTGTGGGATATATCGCGGCAGCTTTTACTTATCCCGCTTTTAATGGCTCATTATGCATTAATGTAAATGCATCAACTCGATTTACATCGTGCAAACGTCATACGTTTATCTAAATGCAATGCTTCCATTGCAATCGTTGAAACGTACCTTTGATTTGGTTTAAAAATCTGATCGTCTGTATCCATATGTTCTACTTTTCATGTAAGCTCGCTCCAAATTAAACTGTCTATCGCTATCGCCAATAACATGTACTGGTAACCTAGATCACCGCCGCGAGCTTATCTCCTACGCCCCTAATTGTTCAAACTCCATTACGTAAATATCCGTTGTCATGTGCAACAAGCGTTACATCTTGTTTATCCATCCAAATTATGAGTACATCAAGTCGGTTCGAATATCGTTCAAGGATCTTAAAATTTAGCGTGGTAGTCGCAAGGTGCCCCCAATACTTTTTGTGTTGTTTACTCGCCCTTTCGGTTATCGTTGCTAACAATTCTGTTTACAGCTGCTCGCTATTTATTCTTGTTGCGTAATCGACGATAAGTGACTCCGCCCTTCGATTATAACTATGGTGCCGCGTTGATATTTGGCAACTTCTCACTTGATAAGAGCATATTATTATTATGTCCAATGCTTCCGTGTTATGTTTTTATTTTGTTTTTGGAGTAAAATATGGTGGTGTATTTGAAGTAATATATTATCTATAGCCCTTTTTGAGTTGGATGGAGATTCCAATTAAGCTTATTTTAATTTCATGTCATGAACTTCAAATAATATAGGTACTTGGAATTCGGTGTTAGGTTCTGAATGCTCTAGGTATAACGTTCTTCTTATCTTTTCTGTTATGTTATCTGTGTTATAGTCATCCTTCTAAAAGTATAAATTACATCGAAATTTAAGTGTGCCCTCAGTAAACCAACATGCGATTTCTCGCGAATATGCTGAATATGATAATGTTGTTTACTTTATAAGGTGATGTGAATAATGTGTCACTTTTAGTTGTGGTTTCCTCTAAAAGTCATAATACTAATGTGCGTACCACATTGCGCAATACACGTCATCGTCCCGTGTTTTATGCTCTCCAGAGATAATCTGCAACGCGTTGAGAATGTTGTAACTCTACGTTGACCGTCTCACGGCCCGAATTTCTCGCGAATAGTCTCATGGGAGTCATCCACGATCCACGCGCCGTTTGATAAATTAATATAAGACATACCTATACCTATTAAAACTTGTCCAGCTGCTACGATTTATGTAAGTGCACTGAAAGAAACCGGGTGGGTTTGTGTCATTCTTTTAGATCGTCTTTGTTATTTTTACCGACTTCAAAAAGGTGGAGGTTTCTTAAGGGAATTCTAGTTTCGGCTGTATGTTTGTTGTTCCTATTTTTATGTACGTTTTCAACTTCAGTGGGCGCTTCTTTAAAACTGGCCAGTGACATCAATGGACGCATAATGCTATGAAATTATACTGCGCGCTGTCTCACTGCTTACGGTTCGATACCACATTGTCATTGAATAATTTCATACAATTATATCGTTGTTGGTATCGTATGGTGTCGTGTCGTTCAATGAATGGGCACGCATTGTTGGAAAAGGCGTGGCGTCTCAATTATTTATAGTAAAAATAAACTCGTTATTCGATTTACTCGATAAGCTTCAATTTATCATTTGCAGAGATCAGGCATACTATCATTACGCTCCGATTATATTATCTTATACATAAAAGTAGTACTTAACCTACTTTAAAAATAAGCTTAATTCTACGGCTTCTGTGCCTTTCCATTTTCAACATCTACGCTTACCTAATGCAATACTTAATTTAGTTTATAAGTAGGTAATTCATGTTCGCAGTGGAACTTGAAGGGTTTTTACTGCGTTAGCTCATTCTGCTGTTTTGTCATTAGCGATAGACTTT
Organism: Noctuana haematospila; assembly: GCA_018231265.1. Taxonomy (NCBI): domain Eukaryota; kingdom Metazoa; phylum Arthropoda; class Insecta; order Lepidoptera; family Hesperiidae; genus Noctuana; species Noctuana haematospila. The sequence continues at coordinate 13,124 of DWQL01000324.1, read as the reverse complement.
CAAGAAATTGCCTCATAGACTCGCGCACTATATTAGGTATCTTCACGTTTATTTAAGTATTTAAGACCTATTTGTAGTTGAAAAATGCATATAAAAACTTAACTTATACGTCGTTCCTGGCTGTTATCACCGGGTTGGCCATGATCCGCATTGGAGCAGCATGGTGGATTATGTACTAGGCCTTCCACGTTAGTGGGGAGAGAACCGTGCCCAGCTGTGGGCCATAAAAATTGTTGCAAGCATTTACATGTTCAAATAAATTATTGATTTGTTAGAGCACGTATGTACGTAAGGTATTATTTGTTTTTTCTCTTACGTTTTCGATAATAATTTGAGGTTAGTCACTTTATATGTTTTTAGTGTTGCGGTAGCTTTAAGTGAATGTTACTTGCGGCTTTGGATGATGTCACTGGATGTGATATCACTTGCCCACCCGCTCTATATGGTGTCATTCATAGGTCATTAGTTATTTTGAACTAACATGACATTATTATTTCTTACGATGCATACCACAGTAAAAAGTATTGATTTTTTATTACAATGTGGAGAGTTTTTTTCTGACAATGTACATACTTCGAGAATTACTTATTTGTTAGCGCCTTCCCCAAGTTTTTTTAGTCTGTTGCGATAAATAATTGTTAAAAATTACAAGTGCAATGACTCTCATATTGCCCATGTTCATAGGCGACGGTAAGCACTTTCCGACAGTGGCTCGCTTGTCTGTTTGCTTGGCTTAGTTATTAAAATACACACCTTAGTTTTTAAAATACACACCTAATTTTGTCTAGGTCCTGGCTCCTTTGAAGTCTCCGGCGCATGTAAGAGGGCATTACCGCACATTTTGAGTACGATTAACGTACAGAAGATACAGCAATTATATATAACCATTGAAAATTTGTTCAGAATAACTTGCATAGCGTTCGCATTTTGCAACAGTTCTTCCGTATTACACACATTGGTTGTTTTCTTACCAGTCATCGCTAAGGGCAAGGATAAATATAATTCCGTCACGTCCTCTCAACTTGCTTAGAGGAAATGATTTCAGCATTTAGGAGTCGATGATGCTTGTTAGGTATGCGTCACCCAAAGTATGATTTAATTACACTTACCGCGTCACCGACGCTGTTATTGGCAACGTCATTGTACATGATGTTTTCTTTTACCAAAATATTGGTAATAATCAATTTATAAACTCAACGGTGCAAATTCCAGCTCTCACGGTCGATATCTCGTTAGCCACTCCATTATATTAAAACGTGATATAGTTTTTTAATATGATAATATGACGGAGGATGTGCATAAATAAATAAGTTCCACTGCCATTTCTGTCGGTGCTTATAATATGTAAACACTTACAAATATGTCGAATTCAACATAATATTCCAATTGCATCACGTCTCAAGATTCCGAAATGGCAATCGGCTCCGCCTCCGCTTCTGTGGATGATATCATTTGTGCCGTCACTCTGTTTATATCGCGGATATAGCGAATTGAATACGTTTCCTTTATGTTTATGTTTTATGCTAAAAACGCTTTCAGACTATTACATTGTGACAGTTTTACGAGACTTTCGCCGTCCGGTGATATATTTTTTAGTTCGGTTTCTAGACTTGTGACACGGCTCGCATTAGCATTCGCCCGCTGCCGTTCAGTCTGCCGCGTTTGTGACGTCACCCGGTGCTGTGTGCACTTGAACGATTTCACTGCACATGCGATGCGATTATGAGATAAGCCTCTCTTTATTTTATGGGTTACCTGGATGTCAATAATTGAATGAATTGAGTGTTGACATGTTCCGTATAAGTGGCTTGAGTATTATGTTGAGCTAGAGTCACTGCAGAAATAGAGTTCAGACTTATATCCTGTCTTCCTTCCATTTAATTTTTGACGACATCATCATCGTCATTGTAAACCCGTGTCTATCCACTGTTGGAGATAGGCCTCCCCCAAAGAACGTCACCCACCGCACACTGTCCTCAGCCCTCCGCATCCAGCCGCTTTCCGAGCCGCTTTGGACTTGAATCTTAGCCATATATTTATCTGTTTTAAGTGATAATTATTTATTATTACTATTATTAGTACCTAGCACATAACTCATATTCACACAGAGAGAAAAGAACTGTACTTTGGATCATATGCTACGATGTACATGTACTACGATATATTACCGCAAGATGTCTGTCAGCGCTTAAAATTTTATGTATCGGTTACAAATTTAAAAATATATACATGCCGCTATTTGTAAATATTTAACGAAATTATTGTCTAATATCTTTGGTTAGTAAGCCAAGCACTTATTCATTCACCTAGTCATTTAACTGTCAACAGTATAATACAATAATACTTGTATCATTTTCATGACCCGTCGAAGAGTAACTATGTAATAGGTTTAACGAAAAGCATATTTTGTCATTGATCATAATAAATTTCGGTTTATGTCTTTATGCTTCGAACCACGTCACGCACTACAGCACACAGACTTTTTACACTCGCACGCTACTACGTCCACCATCTCGCTTCCTCGCACCGCTTATCGCATCTAAGCGTCTCACTCTGCAGTTCGCGGCGACAGGCAGTCTGGTGCTTTCGGGCGGCTACCGCGACGTAAACAAAACCCTAGGTCACGGGCACTGGACTTATTTTCCCTCGCGTTCTGCTATGCACTGCTATAGAGCTCCTCGCAGCTTCGACTCACGCATTACCGTCAAGTGGCGGGCAATAAGACTGCCTGTGAATATCATTGCACGGAATTCCGTTTCCGGGAGAACCCATTTCAATACGGTCGTAGCAATGAACTCGTTACCAAGCAGCCCTTTACTTTTCTCTTCATTAACGAGAGTAATTTTATCTACCCACAATTTCTTGAATTTCACAGCAGAAATGTTCTTGTTTCGCTTGCCGGAACGTTGAAGGTCAATGCTAATTTGATATGCCGTTTTACCACCACGTTTCAGAAAAACAAGGGGACCGTGGAATTAATGTACCTACAGAACAATGATAAAATTGTACGCGCCGAAGAAACCCGATAGGTTGGACTCCCGGTCTTGTATGCCAAGTAATACATTAGTATTTTATATTGGAAGGAAGCATGGCGATGCCAAGATATGGGGCCGAGTGATAGACAGTCTGGCAATTGTCGAGATTTACAAATCTAGAATGACAAATTAACAAAACCGGCGTCTTGCTTCACATGTATATTTTTCGTAAGTAACATTGTCAGGAAGCAATGTGATATCTGTTATGTACCTATCTATCTTTCATTTCTACAAACGTAATAATCCTCTTTTATATATTGCAAAAATCCATGAGCAATTAAACTGACTAAATTCTACATTTCTTGTCAGATAGGACTTCTATTTGAAGTTGGAATTCTGTATCTATTAGTTGCAGTTACTTCTTAACACAAGCCACACCAGACCTTCGCTCTAGTTTGCAAGATGATAATGATACATTTTCAGAACGTTTATTATTGACTCGCACCAAACAACATGTCTGGCCACATAGTGTTAAGTTCATCTCAAAAACTCGTTAACAGCCGTTCTCAAAATACAGTGCCGAAATACTCTGACGTCCCAAGTATTATTCATTGGTGCTTCTTGCTCATGTATTCTGACAACGAATTTTTTTTGATTGACCGTGACACAAAATGTTGCCGGTACAAATGAATGCAGCAATTGTATTAAATTTTTTATTTAATTTATTATCTTCTTGTATGGTCTGTATTCGCCGACAACTTTTTACTATGCTCTAAGTACTACTCAACTGTTACAAAATCCTTTAAAGGATTTTTGTTCTGGAACTAAACAAACTACGAAATTAAACGCTTCATTTCTAAGTTTTGCTGATCTGAACCCACGGAAAAGTGTAACTTATTTAAAGTTGGTACCCTCTAAATAAGGTTAATTATTTTTAGCCTGCTAATTTGTATAGCGTCTTGTTGCCACATAGCTCTGAAATAAACGTTTGTTCCTGACAGCTCACAGCAGTTAGTCGTGAATTTACTCACTAGTCGTAAAGTGGTCGTTAAAGTAATCCGCAACTAACTCTAATATGGAATAATGGCCACGCATTTAACTGATGGGCTATATCAACATTAATGTAGTAATAAGAGCAGTCGTACTCGTAAACTGAGTGCAAAATGTAATTGCAGCAAGACATACCTAGCATAGTCAGTAAACCTAGGTTGTAAAGAAAAACTAGGACGTAAAAAAGTAAAGTAGTAGTAAGGACGACAAAATAAATCTATTGACAAATCTGTCTTTAAATATTCATCCTTGTGACTCTTGAATCTTGAAGCTGTATTTATGCTTTGACGACGTTTATCTAAACAATATTTGATCTATAAGCTTCAATGTGCTTACTAGAGTAAGTCTAAATTGGAATAAAATAATATTATATTTACCTACTCTTCATTCATTTAATTCTAGATTGTCAAAATCTATAAATTTCAAAACAATGCAATGAGCGTAAGTTTCAAGTCGTAAACATGAATGAATACACCTAAGTATGTGGTTCATAAATTTTGTGTTGCAAGATGTTAGTGCAAAAACCTCTTTAGATGTGTCAGTGTAAATTTCAAAAGCTCCGGCATACCTCAGCTACAAACATTAAATTATTTTTAGTGGCAACAGGACACCGCGTGGTTTCCGACTGCGGCTAACTCATTGCGGTGGTCTTTATTGTTTGTTTTGTTACAGTTTTTATGGTTTCCCTTAAATAACGAGCAACTCACACAGGTTGGTTTACTACCGGCCATGTTTATTACCCCACTTTATTGCCATTGACATCTATCACGCCAATTGATTGATATTCCATTGGCGCCTCGTGCCAAATAAATGTTTTATTTTTATTTCTTGTTGTTTCTTTTGTTCCATTTCTGATCTCGTCTAGATGCTTGTTGTTGAGATAATTTTTATATCCCACTATTTTTAAAGCTGATGTCGTAAATTAATTTTTCATTTTGTGCTAGGTCTCGCAACTAATCATTTTAATCGTTTTAGTTCGTTGTCGTAGTCTGAATACTAATCATTATGATATTACCTGTCGTCTACATAAGAATATATAAATACATTATGTTATTACGGTTTTCTCAGAATGAGCTCTAGCGTCAGTAGCTACAAGTGACGGATGTCTTCCTGTCAATTTTTATTTTAACCAAAACGGCATACTAAGTCTTCAAGTTACTTTTCAATATTGAACCTTAAGTGTTTGTAATAAATAAGCTTTTTGTGTGGTTAATTGGTACGTTATCGCGACACTTTTCACGGATCCAATCGATTTGGTTCTGGCTCAAAACGAGAATAGGTGTCATGAGCCAAATGCGATCATCGACTTAAGTATCTTCCTGTGCATGATTTATTTATGCGTTATTTATATCCGTTTATTTAAAATTTTGGTTTATAATTACAATTTAACATCCTTTTTGAGTCTTCTTTGTTATTTATTTCACTTGAAACTCCACTGACATTGTATACATTAATAACTTGAGTTTCAGACTAAATGAGTAGTGCAATCAACCTATCAACAACTCTCATGTAGGTGTATACAAACCTCGTCACGAAACGAACGTCTTTGTAATGAGGAATGTGGTCGCAATTTGTCGTGAGGCTGTTCATAGTGACGATATTTTGTGTTCAACACCTGCACACTTCTCTGCGGCACACACTAATTGTACTGATATTATTATAAATATGGCATGTATAGTTGTGAATTGTTTAAATGCAAACGAATCATTGTGAATAGGTACCATCTGTTGAACGCGAACAAAAAGCAATTCATCTCGCATATTAACGTTACTGAGTGCTGGCAAAAAAGGATGACATCACTCGTCTTATTTTAGACGAAGCTTATAGGTATAATCTTTTTGTAATGTAACCAGTTTCAATTTGCTCCACCGGTAAAGAATTGAGATCAATAATTTAATCGTCTGAGAATACAGTTAGCGTTACAACTAAATCGACCTGAATGTCGGGGACGACTCGACGGAGATGTCATTTGGATCCGTGGAGACGTTTCAATATGGCGTCGATTTTATAGATAAAGGAGGAGGCACTTCCCGCACTTCTTAAGTACAATGAAAATCCATGTCACAGTACTGCTGTTCTATGGTATAATGGTATTTAATTTTCGCTCTCGACAAACAATGGACAATTTCCGAGTAACTTTTTATTTTTGCCGTGGAACGTGTAGGTAGATACTGTAGGTCATTATTACTAGAGTAATTTGTAACCAAATTATGTTTTGATTTTGCAATTCATGTTTATGCAGAATTCCCAACTCTACAAAATGATTTACAAGAATGATTCAGCTATATTTATCGTTTCTTGCTGCAGTGAACATTAAAAAGGTTTTTCTAATTAATAGGTATAATATAATCTTTCATTGAGCACTCTTTGTATAAGTAAACCGCTGTGGAGCAAGTCTTGTGTCACGTCCTTCTGTTTCGATTGCGGAGCTATGGATTCCGGAGACACTTTATTTGAGGAGACCATCTTAGTCCTCATGAGTAGCAATGCATTCATTTGTATCCACAGACAGGATCCCTTTAAGTATTCATGGTTTGCATGCACCTAATCTAACAGGTTACGATAATAAAAACAAAGGGATTAAGGTTTTTAAGTTTATATCGAAATATTCTTATGTCACTTGCGCGAACATCATACCTGTGCACGAACACGCTAGCATTAATATTTTTTTCAATGTTTTTTATTCGCGATCACGGACGACGGCGGATCGAAACAGAGTAAACAAGTCTGCCTTTTTTTTACGGTGAATGTTTCGTTTCATTTTCCATGTTTTGATGGATTCTCTACGGGTAACGGTCGTGCGTTGTTTTCATTTGAAACTAGATTTTTGTGTGCTGTAGCGCGCGAAGTTTACTCTATCTGTTGGGGAAATGCGTACGAATTTTAATAATAAATATTTTTTATAAAACAAAAGGTTATACCTGATATCCAAGTGTGTTTTAATTGATATTGTGCCTATTTTTTTTTAATGATTTATTATCTAATTTATTTGGATCAGGACAGGCTTACTATACAGATGTTTATACCAATGGTAGTCTAATTTAGTTTATCACTTTTTGAACTCGTAACATCATTGCTAATTCTCCTAATTGATCGTCCATTTGTGGACCAATCAACGGATCATTTAGCACGCGTGCAAAATTGATCGCATTGAAGCCAATGGAGCGGCGAATCGCTGCATATAATCGGGGGCCCGGTGGCAATGAACTTCAAAATTTGACGCGCTTTGTTTATGTACACACAAGTGCGTATGCAGAACATACGAATGTACAAGCGAGTATCGCGATATGACTGACGTCTTTTAATATTCCCGTCGGTTGCCGATAAACGATAACCCATCTCGCTCCTTTCGTCCGATGCCACGCATACCAACAATGGCCCGTGTAACTCTGGCGATGATGTCAGACCTCCTTTAATGATGCCCCCATCGCCGGCGGCGGTCGCGCGAGCGTAAACAACTTCGACTATATTATTCCTTTTGCGCAAACCCCAAAATAATTACCTCCACCATAAAACTTTAGGGGAAATAATAACAGCGCACGTCGAGTTCAATTACTCTTACTAAATTTTGTATGTCGAGTTACATATCCCTTCTTAAACCCTTTACTTCGTCATCCAGTCGCCTCGCTCTTACAGTAATGAAATAACTTGACGGCCCTAGCGTGGAACCGGTTATTTTGCAATTTGGCACGTATGCGCATTTGCACTCATAATCGAGCGCTTTCGACCCTTGAAATCACCGCAGCCATTTATTAAAGTAATGCTTCGCCAAGAGCATTATTTGGCGAAGTGAATCCATCACGAAAATGATTGAAATTACTCAAGCTTTTTATTGTTCCATTTTATGTTCGTTTCTCCCTTCTCGAGTCTTCGTCATAACCAAAATTACTTTACGTGTCAACCTGAGTCTTGTGAATCCGTTCATCGAACTCTGTTGCTTGGGCAAAATGCCTAGTAATATTTGAGATAATTATGGAAAATCCAAAAACTTTTAACTTCTCGGTCACTTGCAAAGTGAGCGTTGACAGTTTTGATTTCGGCGACCGTAATTTGTGGAAAGCATTGAAAATAGAATGAAGTAACTTTTCCTGTTCAAGAAAGAAAGTAGGGGCCTACTAAAACAATAATTGTTAATTAGGTTTATATATTATGATATGTAATGTTCAGTTTAAATATTATAAATCGCTGTATAGCGACAAGAGCGCCAATTGTACTGTGTTCTATCAGTGTATTTTCTATATATACTTTTTTCTTCTTTTATACAATAAAGAGTATTTATATAATAAAAATAGGTAATATGAGTTAGCTGTGATTGAAATAGAAAAGACAAAGCAGATACACAGATGGGTATGTATAAGACGACACGTGGTTATCGTTTCCTCCACCGAAACAGACCGTCGCGTCGTCCATAACAAAATTTAACAACTTCCTACCAAGTTCACTTCACACAGTTAGGTATCTGTCTTCAAGCGCACTTTTTCGTTCTACATGTACGTTATGATACTGTTACAATTAAATTGTCAGTTGTTTGCAGTTTAGTGCAGTTAAAAGTAGTGGCTTTCTCTGTGTAGGTTTTAGTAACAATTGTGTTGTGATTCGTTTCATGTTTATTTAGCGCTTATTACAGAACTATAACAGACCATTACTCGATTGATTAATCAGGTAAACTCCGGGATTTGCTTACGCTGAGATTTCAGCTCAGCACGAATAGGTATGATGTTTATTATTAGCGAGCTCATCCACGATTGGTCGTGGCGGGTGGCGTGACACGAGAGACTTACACGATCGACTTTACCTTGTTTACGGTAGCCGCACAACCTTTCGAAATTCATTTCGGTTACGATGAAAGGCGTTCGTCTGCGACGGCCAAGTGTCCACGGTTGGTTCAATGTCAGCTTCTGTCTAGTCCAGGTTGAATAAATTATTGACAGAAGTTACAACTTTATTGCGTACCTACCTAGAGTAAATCCCTCACATTCGGTCATTTAGTCTGCGGTGAAGACATACAGGTGATTTTATTATAATAATATATAAACCAAAACTATATACCTACGGAAGTGAACGAAGGTGTTGTCGTGACTCAGCATTTTCTGAATCCATATTTTCATTATACGAGTAGCATATCCGTATAAAAATAAAATAAAAACCTTCTCCACGTTACGAAATCCCAAGAACTTTCAACCCATCGACAATCAATTCACTTTGCTTACAAAAGAATTTACAACGTCTCAAAAATTTATGGAAAGAAAATTGTGTAAAACGATGTTATTTTAAGTCGAGGTCGGGATACCTTAAATTGATAATGAATACAGGTTAAGGGAAATTACAGCTAGTTGAAAATTGCCGGTTGTAAGGCAAGACAACGGCAGGGCGTGATGTGCCGCTCACGAGATGGCTTTAGACACTTTAATTCATATAATCCGCTGATGTGAAACGTTAAAGTTCGCGTTTCGCTGCCTAGCTACAGCTGCAAACAATTTCGCTTAGCACTCTTAAACGCAAGCGTTCTAGATTTCATATTATGCCTTTCATAATTTATGTTTTGGCTCATTAAATGTTTAAAGGAAACTTTAATAGTAATCTCAGGTGTAATGGGAGAATCTCAATAACACCTTTAAAATGTATGCCACCAGAATTTGTTTCCACCACGACAACTTGTCCACTTCAACGCTATATATTTCAATTAATCTTAAGTGATACGCATTAATTTTATTTATTTATTTTTTAATTTTATTTATGCATATTTTATTTACGCATTAACTTTATTTCCCCATGAAAACACGGATCGGCTATTATTCTAATTAATACTCCAATATCTTTAGTTGTTGACAAAATCTCTATTATTTTTATGTTGCATTATTTTTCTGTTCATTGGGGCATCACACAATTATTTTATGTTTTCACAAGCTGTAAGAAATTGTTACCTCAAACTCGTTAGGCCTTATTCGAATTCGCCTGTTAATGTCCGAACACATTTATTTGAAATGCATACAAATCGCCTTTTTTACTTCCAAAGTGCCTTGACGTTGTAACTAATCGTTTCTGTTTTTTGTTTCAGGTATGTAACCCGCCTTAAAAGAATTAAATCTTCCTCGATGTGCTGGGTTCGCCATGTTGGTAATCGGCAATGTTCGAATAACTTTAAAAAGTCGTAAGTCAAACGAGATTTTTACAGAAACTCATTTATCATCCGCTAATTGAATGGGTTCGTGTGTGCAAGGTTATCAATTAGGTTCACCTTCACTTCGCGGAACCCTGAAAACAGGTAGATGGTTGGAATTTATTTGTGTTTTATTGCAGAAACCAGTATTTTCCATCGTCTAATACGGTTTTGCGATACTTCATCAAAGTCTGCGATTTTGATATAATTTTTCGAATATTAATTTTTTGCTGCCTATAAACATAGTCCAATATCAATAGCAATCCCAATAGCAAGAATATAACTTCACAAATCTGAATACTGTACGGTTTTATTTATTTAAATAGACTCATTAGTTGAAAACTAATTTTGGTCGCGCCTTCACTACTTAGGTGTTCAGTTACGGTCTTTACAGATTTTGACATACATTCCCGTCACTGTATTCTTAGAAATTGCTTCACACTTGTCGGTTTTCATGTTATTAACCTCTTAGACGATAATTTTAGCGAACCAAAATGGTGTTCGTTTAGCTCGCCCCTCGTTGATCAAAGTGCTCGTAACTCCGCCAATTCTGCTAGTGACGCATGTACTAATTGGTCGGATTACGGGAAGGGTTGTCGGACTTGTCGGTATGGAAACTTTTGTTATTATTATTCAGATCAATTTTAAATATTTGTTAGAAACCATAAACTCTCTGGCTGTTGCTTGTAGCCTGGTTCAGGAATACCCGGAAATTATTATTTAAAAAAACTCTGGAACAGGGTATTCCCTGTTCCAGAGTTTTTTTCCCTTGATAAACATTATGTTGCCTGATTTGTCTCCGGATTTAAATTATCTACTGCACCAGGGATAGTGTGAAGATAAAGGTAGCGCATCGATCTAATATGGGATTAACCATGAGCTTTGGACGACTTACAATATTTAAAATAATTATGATCTTAATTCAACAAAATGGCAACCCTACATACAGGCCCTTCAGTAGTGTCCGCTGCTGGTAGCACACCGTGACCGATACGCCAACCGTCGTAGCTTGTAACCTTACATTGTCGTCATCTTTCTACCTTTTCATATTTTTTCATTCAACAACATTTGGAAACCTGTTTTATGAATTTTTTGACAAATTTATTTCGTATGGACTTTTTATTTTTTATTTATTTTACTAATGGAATGAGCTTTTCTTCAAACATATCTATCTCCGACTTCCTTTTGCAATCGTAATACAATTTTAATGCGTATTCCACTTAGACTCTTTTAGTTTTTTTTGTAATGTTTTCTGCTGACCCAACTTACTTGTTTACTACTGTTTTTTTTCCTCAACGAAATTCTCAATATAATCTCATCTGCCCTTTAGTGTGAGGTTCTCCATGCAAAATTTAAAATGTTTTTAGAAAACTATTTTAAAACTTTTATAGATCAATGTTAAATATAGCAACAACTAAAAAATCTTTTTGATACATTTTAACAGTTATTATTAATATCAAGCCCTTTTTGTTCCTATTTAAGTATAATTTTTTCTCTGTTTCATGATTGATGGTCGGTATCTTCCTGTATATCGGATGAGTATATTCACTTCAATGTTCAGTGATTCTAATTAAGGAAAGCTGTCGTTATTCTGTTGACTCACGTCGGAATATCCCGCTCTTCAATTACATCTTATTGTCTTCTCGTGCCAGAACAACATCAGATGTGTGTCAATTCTTCGAATCATTCGTTTTCCTTTTGGAACACATATCACTTTCCTCACACTGACTTACGCGACACATGTCTGTGTACCAATTTCTCAAGTGTTTTATTTATGTAGTCTACGACTGTATGTTCATTATGTTTTAGACTTAACACGAAATCTCAACTATGGGAACCGCATATTCTGTCTATGGCATTTCAGCTTGTTACAAATTTTTGCTATTCATATTTATATTATAAATCTTTTGTTATGAATCTCTATATAGACTAATTTTTATGCACTCTAAACTTGCACTTGCAACTTGCACAGTACTGTGTGTTGTTTTTTCTGTTCTTTAGTCATGCAGTTATGTGCAAATATTTCAATCGAAAAAACTTTTGTGAATCCTGGAAAGGAGGCTGTAGAAACACCTACTGTGTAGGTGACGTACCTGACGTACTCATATATTCGTATACTTCTGTCGTGCCTAGCAGGCCACATCGTTGACATTAAGTACACTGAGCACTGACGTAGCTACAGTGCGCCGTCTGCAACCCCCTTTGTTCCCGGAAAGCCTTGGTGCAACGCGGAACCAACTCTTTGTTTGTATAAAACACTCGCACACACACTAGTACCTACTAGTGCACTCATTTTAGCGCTCACACTCAATGTACCCTAACGATTTTTTTACTTTAATTAATTAAAATTTGCTCTTGTTTAGCGTCGTATTTTATGACTTTCTTTAATTTATGTACATATTTAGACATGTACTATTTGTCGCATAATTGGGCATATAATTAATTAAGTGATGAGACCCACGATGAAAATTATATCTTAAGAAACCAGTTTAAAGTTTTCGTAAAACATAAAAGTGGAGCATGACCACTATGTTGAAGTATTTGGGTCCACAACAAAGTTGAAGACACGAAATCATTTGTTGACTGATCGATGAAATGAAATGATCGATGTAAGAAAAATTTAATATTATTGGCCGGGGGATGTACAAGTCCCTACCACCAAGACACCAGCTCAACCAACCATGGAGCAAGATATTCTCATGGATATGGCCTTAGTTCTTATGGATAGCACCGCCTCCGCATGGACATAGGACCTTTATCCGAATGAAGTATGGAAGTAGGTGTGTCCGAGGGAAGCATATGCCACTTAACATCAGAATGATGCATGCCCGTTTAATACTGCGTTTACGATTTACCGAAGAAAAAGAATTATGTCGTTTGTTGCAATCTAATATATAAAATTTCCATGTCACAATGTTAGTTACCGTACTCCTCCGAAA
>DWQL01000323.1:0-16377 GCA_018231265.1 Noctuana haematospila | reverse complement strand
ATCGTGAGTTCGCGACCGGTTGGATCAGTGCGCGCCCGAACCAGGCCTTGACGTAGTAACTCGCTGTTTCCTATGTGGCTCTAGACCTAGACTAAGCACCCACAATCACATTCAGATTAAGAAGAGGCATAACTCTAGCAAAAATGCAAATTTCATAGAGCGATCGAACAAAAGAAAACATGGCTGAAATTGCTGCAATGTGAGACAGACAATGGCACACATCCTATGTAGTAAGTGCCAAATACATATTTCTTCATTAACTCTTTTAATATATGTAATACGATATGTAATGTATATTAGAATTAAGAATCGTAAATAAGAATCCTCTTCCTTTTATACTCTCTAGACAACAAATTCGTTTGTCGCATAAGAGCCCTTGGGTATTGACACGAGTCTTATTGAAAAACTAGCTGACCATGGCTGCTTATTGTGGCACTCAATGGTGGATTTGCGACATTATAACTTACCTTACGAGTATGTTAATAGCAATTATTCACGGATGTTAATTTGTTCCAGTCTAGATCTAAATGATTAAATTTGTAACAACTGCAACAAGGCAAGTTAGCTTATCAAGATTCGGTTAATAATTATATCGTTATTGAATTGCTTTAAATATAAAACTAACATTAAGAATTTGAGGTCTAATTACTAATATACAAAAACACATCGCATAGATGAAGCTGATGAACCTATAAATGACACAAATGTAGGACACGTAAATTACGATACGACGCTACATAACATTATATTCAACGATTAATTTAAACGCTTGAATATCTTGTCTATAGAATTTTATAAGGTTTTATCGGCAACTACACATTGAGGCAGGTTCATGCATGCCAATAATGATATAGAACTAGACAAGAGAGGTGTTAAATTAAAAAGTTAAAAAATAATAATAAATATTATGTTAGGCTTACGAAATCAACATTGTTTGAACTAGCTCCAAAAAAGTGCACTTGAAGTTAAGCCGATTTTAAAAGCTACTACATAAAACTGACGTAAAGCCAAGATCGTAACAGATAGCTATAAATAAGGTAGCAAGACTTCAGCTATAATTGCCATCGCCATCGAGGGCTAATCGATGACGCAACCTTGCATCCGTAGGCGACTGCACGGCCGTGGCCGGCCCTCTTCATGTTTATGAGGAAATCATCAAACAGCAACTGATTCTATCACAGAGTCGATCGTTACTATCGTTAGCTAGCTGACAATTGATGCAGCTTACGTAAAAATGCAACGAGTTGTTTTGTCACTAAACTAAACTTATCTATTTTAGGTTTTAGCAAACTTAACTCACTTATGTAAGGTCACGTAATCACCGAAGTAGAATCACGTTAGAAGACGACATTCATATTTTGGTTGGAGTTTGAAATTTCTCTGGTCATAAAACAACGAAAGTAGCTGTAGACAATATTTAATAGAGTGAGGATTGTTCGGTAACTCTATTTATCCTTGAGTTTGTTCGTCAATCTAAAAAGAACAAATGAACAAATACTGGTCTGATAGGAGAAGATGAAATAACTCATAAAATGACTTCCAGACATACACACACTCAATGCATAGCTTAAAGTGGTGAAACAAATGTAACGGCCTCGACTTCAAGACGATAAAATTATATAAATTCATGAAGTACAGTAGATAATAAAAGAAGTAAATGAAGGTTTTGTTGGACAGCACGCCAGGGAATCTGCCCAAAAACTTCCAAAACTGGAATTTTAAATGACAATCACTAAGAAATTACTGATTTACTTAATAGTCCTGAAGTTCTAGGCTATAACGCAATAATCAGTTCGTATATACAAACAGAGAAAGCCAGGAAAGATCGACCCGTTAGTCCCGTTACTTCTTGCCAAGACAATAAACGCATGAGTCATCTAGAAATATACAAGTACATACATACCTACTCACACATTCAAAG
This sequence comes from Noctuana haematospila, assembly GCA_018231265.1. NCBI lineage: Eukaryota > Metazoa > Arthropoda > Insecta > Lepidoptera > Hesperiidae > Noctuana > Noctuana haematospila. The sequence goes on along the minus strand of DWQL01000323.1, from coordinate 14,456 downwards.
AGAACAGACACAGATGGAAAGCATTTCCGTTTGCAAACTTTATTTTCGGAAAAAGTTGGTCATATTTTTAATCCGGAAAAAGTGGATTACCTTACCCAAGATGATATTCATAAATGGGCGCCTTCAAAAATGTCACAAAAACTAGAAACGCATTTAGCAGCTCTCAGAAAGTTATTTCTGAAGAGCCAACAACCTAGTAATAGGCACGAATATATTTCAGGCTTGCGATGATTCATTTGAAATTCATATATTTTCTTATAGTCCTACTAGTACAAAGCCAACTGGCTGGGATTCGGAAATACAGCATGGAAAAACCAAATGTATAGCAATAAAACCAATGAAGTATTTTGTTTTTAATAGTTGTTCCTTTGTCATTGCACTACCGACCATGTCAGAACCTGATGATCGTAAAATTTTTAGGATAAAAAAAACATTTAAAACCACCGCCGCTGCTAGCTAAACTCCATTAATCCCCTGTGCATCCCGCGTATTATCGTAACCTTGTCTATTTATTCAATTTTATTACCGGCGCATACGCCACACTGACAGCTTCCTGTAGGAATACAGCATGTTTTTAATCGTTTATTGATTTTTTATATATGTCAGATGGGACAAACTGACACGATGTGCGGTCCGGCCTACGAAATTGATTTGAATGATCAATTTTATTGATCTTGCCTGTAAGTTGCTAACGATTTATGCAAAACAATTGGCAGCTTTAAGGCATTTGGTAGGTATAACATTTGTAAATAAAAAATCTATTGCATGGCGGTATAGTGTAAAAAAGTAAGTAGATAGGTGTTTTGTATCCATATTGTGAGCAAACTAGGATTTTCTAATATTAATTTTGTACAAAAAAAATTTGATAATAATATTTGGTCATAATGACATACCTTAGATTAGATATTTTATTATTTAGCAACGCAGCATAGTTTAAAGCAATAGGTCAATTACTCATGTTATTTTTTATAGGGTAAGTTCAGACAATTTTTGGCATATTTTAAGTAAATAGTCAGACATTTTTTGTGAATACATACCAAACCACATACCTATTTAAGGAAGCAAACAGGAGCAGCGTAAAACAAGTTGTGGAAGTTGTATGTAAAAGCATGTTCTCTTACTGCAGTATAGTTTTGGGAGATTTAGATGTGTACATGAATAACAAGTGAGGCAGCGACGCCATACCCGCTCGCGGTGTCTCGGCGGCGGTGCCTCGCGCCGTATATGGCCGAGCGGCGCAAGGCCGAGGCGCGTCCTCGCCGGCCGATATAAACCGTATTCGACTGACCCACGCCCTACAACTTTCGCTGCAATATTTCCTATTTCGTTAAAATGCACACGTAATTTAATTTAAAATATTATATTTTTTAATATTTTTGCTTGGTTGACCATTCTATTCGATAAACATTTGACCATTCTATTGGATCCACGCAACTCAATACGAATGAAGCTACAATAACACTTGTTTTGTTGCAATCTACACTTATTTTTGTACTAGCTGGTACCCGCGACCGTGACGGCACAGGATTAGTGTTTCTAGCACTTCACACAAAATCTTTATAAATTGTAGCCTATGTTCCTAGTGTGTATGTAGCCTAATAATCTGATGTATAAGCTATATTGTAAGGTTTTTAATTAAAATCCATTCAGTAGTTTTTACGTGAAAGAGTAACAAACATCCACCCATTCCATACTTACTTACAGAACGTTTGAATCTTTATAATATTAGTAGGATATATTTAATCATGATCAAAGAACTACTTGGAAAACAGAAACCCAAAACCACACAGGAAACAGTTGCATAAATGAACATACACAATATGCCATATCAAATTACTGCAACCTAGTATTTAGTCAATAATAATTAAATAATGTATTGAATATCAATTAGTTAAAATTTTAATGCTACTGCATAATTCATAACCCCTAATCCCAAACGTACCGTATCCTAGTATTGCGGATCTCAAGTGATCTCGCAAATTAAGCATATTTACTACTCCTATTAAACTACCAATCTGCATTACCATACAGTACAGCTACATATACATCTGCTATCAAGTGGTGGTGAAGTATGCTCCAGGCCTACCCCTGTGGTAAAAAGAGACCCATGCTAGGTTGCAGGCAACCCCAAGCTTACGCAAGAGGTTGTTTGTTTGTGCACGTGCTTGTGAACCTTTGCATTTAATGCTGAAACCCTCAGTTCAGGGTGAAAGGCTCATAATGATGATGACAATAGAACTAATGTCCTATCCGAGGAGGTAAACAGATGAATTGCTACTGTAATGGGCTAAGGCTGGCCATCTGGCTCAATGGAGCCTAGGGGCATGATTCTGCATTGGATATTGCTCAAAAATAAATATTTATATTATATTTTTTGTACGTTTTATCTGTAATAAGTTTTTATTGAAAATAGTGTTTTGTTATTGTAAAATTATAATATTTTAAAAGGAACTAGCTGACTTTTACTTTGACTAGTTTTATTGAAAATAAAGATAGGTTCATGTCAAATTGATTCTTACATCTGAATAGATAACTCTGTCAATGTTATTGACATACAATACATGTATCATGTATCTACAACATTCAAAAAAGTAACTGAATAAAGAAGAAAATCCGTTAAAAGTTTACATAAAAACAATTTAAGGAGACAAGATACGAAAAAGGAAACACGTAAACAAGTATAGTACTTAGCTAGTCGAACTTATTCGGTAAAAGTCGATCTGATTCATCGGAATTGTCTTACGTGTTAATCACTCATATATGATATGAATAGTTTACACCGGTTGTTGCAAAGCCGGTCCGTACATTAAATAACCAGGAATTACAAAAGTTACTACGCTTAAACTACAGTAGGTCGAACTAACTAAAACTATTCTACTTACCATCTGTTCTTTTTATATTGATGTTGATTCCGGACTGGATCCTCATCGCACCGTCATCCATTTTAGCACAGATTTATGCACCACATACACTAAAGAACATTATTTCGCAATGATCGATTGTTTAAAAGTTGTCTAACACATTTGAAAATCACACATGAGAACCGGTGAAAATTACAAATAAATTTCTACACCCAGATTGACAGTTATATCGAGCTAGCTACACTTCACACTGGAACGTTTCAAATTTGTTTCGCTAAAAAAGTCAAATCAACCACTTTTTTAGTAATTAGAAAATAAGGCAAGTTATTTGAAAATGATAATACATAATATGCTAAAGGACTTAAACCAAAAAAAGCTATGTTTTAAATTATTTCGGTTACAAGACAAAATTCGGAAAATTAACAGGATTAGCACCAATGCGTCGAAAATTCGTCTGGCGGTGTTGCCAATGTTGCCATCGGCGGCAGTGTCATTCATCACTGTCATCGCCTTGGTTGGAATATTAGAATAATTTTTTAAATATTTTTGGATGAATATTCCATAATTTTGATTTCAGAAAATATTTCGAAAATTTCTCTTAACTGACACACTGTTAATCTAGTCATAATAATTTTTTGATATTAAAATATTTCTAACTGAAAAGTTTGAAATGACATTATCCAAATCAAAATAGACAGAACTCCAAACAAAACTTTGCATAGGTATCATAAACGTTGCATACCACGGTTGCATAATAAATAAATAAATAATAATAATAATGCAGAGTATGGAGACCATAGACTTACGGCAATAAGAGTAGAGTGTAGACTTAAAATTAATGTAATATTATTTATTGTTCAACTCGTTGTTCAGTCTGTCACGGAGTACATTTCTGTCTGAGTCTGTCTGTACCGTCCACAGACTACTTAAATGTACTGTGCAGTGTGTACCATAGTGATTATACTCATTGGTTTAGTGTGCAGTGCACTGTGCCGTCTGTGGATGTGGATGGCATTACGTCAGTTAATCAAAATTAGTCAATTAGCCAATCAGTCAGTCAAGTCGGCCAAGTTAAATCAAATTTTTAAGAATTAAATTCAGTTTAAGAAATATATTTTTACACTACAAGTAGTCACTAAAATGGACACTGAATATAAATTATCGCACAAAGCAAAGAAACGTATCAAAGAAGTTAAACGAAAAGCCCGACCCGGTAAGCGGACCACTTAAGAAGGGCTGTCAAGTATTTCCCAAACTTTTTGAAAGAAGAGTGTTTAGGCCATAGGGATTTGTCTTTTCTTCATTTGTTTATAAAATAATCATAGAAATCTTTATCGTATCGTGACCAGTCTAATTTCCGAAGTTCTGGAACAATTTTTTGTGAGAGTAAAGTGCTTACAACTAAGTGCTACCTTGAGATTTTTTACGGTTATTTGCGGCCTCCTCACCTATTGACAGTGACAGTTTTAATTATATTATTATAATGATTATACACACCTATTATTTAATTGCTCTTTATTTTAATTGCTTTAAGTATGTAACTTTAATAACCTAATTTTTGACCAATTTACAGTCGGGTCACATTCTTAAAAACGTGAGTTATAATACTTATAATTATCAGATGTGACAAGTGTTGAATAACACTGCCTTTATTACTGTTATCTCTAGCATATCAATGACACTGTTACACAAAATAAGTTCCATTTTCAAATGTATATGTTTCACAAATGTTTTTAGAATTAGCTGATAAGCACCAATGGACAGCTTTAAAATATGCAGGACACTTTGAAGAGTTCCTTAAGTGTAACGACAATGCTGATAGAATAGACGAAAACTTGGCATCTCCGCAGGAGTTCATAGAGAAATATGAAAAAATATATAAGCCTGTAGTTATAACAAATGTACAAACCAACTGGCGCGCCAACCACAAGTGGACACTTGACAGACTTGCCAAAAAGTACCGAAACCAAAAATTTAAGTGTGGCGAGGATAATGAGGGTTATAGTGTTAAGATGAAAATGAAGTATTACGTAGAGTATATGAGGACAACGACTGATGATAGTCCGCTCTATATTTTTGATAGTAGTTTTGGTGAGCACTTGAGAAGAAAGAAGCTTCTTGAGGACTATGAAGTACCTTTGTATTTTAGGGATGACCTGTTCAAGTACTGTGGCGAGGAGCGGAGACCTCCTTATCGGTGGTTTGTTATGGGACCGCAGAGGTCTGGGACTGGCATACATATAGACCCCCTGGGTACAAGTGCTTGGAATGCATTAGTGTTTGGTCATAAAAGATGGTGCTTATTCCCGACTCAAACCCCTAGAGAGCTGATCAAAGTGACTGGACTTATGGGGGGGAAGCAAAGAGATGAAGCCATTACATGGTTCAAACTTATCTATCCTAAAACTCAGCTGGACTCTTGGCCTAAGGAGTATAAACCTGTAAGACAAATAGGATATTAACATATTTTCATTTTGTTATACTCTGTTATAGAGATGTTAATTCTTTACATGTTTGCAGGTGGAAATACTTCAAAAGCCAGGTGAAACAGTATTTGTTCCCGGTGGATGGTGGCATGTTGTTCTAAACTTGGACGACACAGTTGCAGTTACACAAAACTTTTGCAGTCGCACCAACTTCCCTGTTGTTTGGCACAAGACAGTCAGAGGGCGACCCAAGCTATCGAAGAAGTGGCTCAAAGTGTTGGAATCCAAGGAACCAGATTTGTACAAGATTGCCTGTAGAATGGACTTGAGCCAAGGCACCGGAGTTGCATCAGATAGTTCCTCTAACAGCAGCTCTTCCAGTAGTGATAGTGACACTTCTTCCGACAGTTCTAGTGAAGATGACAGCGGCCAGGAAAGCATCACTGCCCATAAGAAGAAACGAAAACGAAAACTATGAAACTTATTTGCCTTATGAAAACCTAGAATTAATACCAAGCACCAACTTCCACATGTATTCTAAAATATTATTAAATTTCTATTTAAGGAGCCAATTTTGTATTACTAGATGTAAAAATGTGACTAATTTAACGTTGTTGTTTTCTAAATAGTAAGCAATATATTTTTTGTTATTACTACGTGACTATCAAATAAAGGTTAGTATTGTCATAAATTTTTTCTTTTATTCCACATTTCATTCACATTCATTTAGCGAAAGTAGCAGATTAAAATAATGAGAAATTATACTCTAAGGGGGATGGTAGGTGCAGTGACACCCCCATTATCCACCCTGGGAGTCACCCATAGATAATACAATACACTTATATACATGGAGTCACCAGTATGATATAATGATGTTTTGTTACATAATATGTAAAGTAATATTGGTAACATAATATGTAATATTATTACTATATTATAAATGATTTAAGTGTACAATGTTCGGGTAAGTTTGAGATAATGAAGACATTTTACACAATAACTTTTCTTATTAGTACAAATAATTAATTTTGTCTTGTTTGTTTAAAAAAAAGAGTAAACATTACATCCGCCGGATGTCATCCGGTCATCCCGGTCATGAAATGTGCTTTATGTACTGTATTTTTAAGATTCGCTTTGCGTTTTATCAATTTAGGAAGATCTTTTTTTTTGCACATGCACCGCATCGTAGCCGTAACCGGTGATACTTTTAATCATATAACATTTTGTATAGGACTGTGAGTGATTTAAGTTTTTGGGATTTATATTAATGTAGACAACGGTCATAATATATATAAGTTGATTACATTACATCATTTATATTGATCATTGTTTGTAGAAACATGGTGAAAATAGGCATTACAGGCATGTCTGAATGAACTTTGATGCTAACACAGAGCAGAGCACATGCGCAACACTATTGACATTTAAGTTGAACGTGAACTGGCAACAATTTTATTTAGTCTATGGTTTTCGGCAGCCATTTGTTATCCTTTCCAAAGTTCTCGTGAGACTCCTTAGCAAAATGCTGAAATCCGCTTCAGGAACGTTGGTGAATGTCCTCAAAAGGTCCTTAATCCCTGCTACAAGGGTCACTGCAGTAATTCCAGCCAGGAGAGCTCACGGCGGCCCTGTCGAATCCGATGAAGAATTTGACCGCAGGTTAGCCCTAGACTGAAAATTTGACGTTATGTAACTGAAAATTGTTATTCCCTAGCGGTGTATTGATATTGATGTTTTTCAGTTCTCAATTTAATTACGGAATGTTATTTATCATTTCACTAGCACTGTGGATAGGCCGTTCAAGTACAGGAAGAACTTTCAAAATCGATACTTCTGAGCTGATGTTCCTACTCGTAGTTACTTTGAATAAGTTTAGATAACGCGTTGATAAAATACTATCAAAGGTTTCTACATCAACGTAGCCAAGATCGAATTAAGAGATAAATGATCTGGGAATATAACATAAGTAAAACCAGCGAAATGAATTCTGACTCCTGCATGACATTTCACCTTTGCAATAGTTTCTAATTGAGGCTGGATTGGTTACCTGGTTATATTTATGCGTGAAATAGTTCAATTCATAACAAAAGTAACAATGTGATTGTGATAATTTAAATTCAGCATTCAGTGGACATTTACAAGAAAAAAAGGCAGGTTTGCCTTGTATTTTATCACATAATAAAACATACCCGTATCTACATGTTCATTGTACTAACAACTTCAACATCAGAACAGTATCCACAGTTGGCTTTATAAGTATCTCTGTAAGATTACCCGAGAAACTGTTATTTAGTATCTTATGCAAGTGTTGATGTTTTCCTTTTGTCTTTTATTAGTACTAAATTTCTCTCTTGTCATTTCAGATATGAAGCATTCTTCAACAGAAAAGACATTGATGGTTGGGAGGTCCGCAAGGGAATGAATGACCTCTGTGGTATGGACCTGGTACCTGATCCCACAATCATTAAAGCTGCCCTGCATGCTTGTAGACGAGTCAATGACTACGCTCTTGCTGTAAGGTTCCTGGAGGCGTGCAAAAACAAGTGTGGATCCAAGGTTAACGAAATCTACCCATACCTTATCCAGGAAATCAAACCGACACTCACTGAACTAGGAATTGATACACCAGAGGAACTTGGCTATGACAAGCCTGAATTAGCTTTAGAAAATGTTTATGAAATGTAAGGCTATGGGAGATATCAGTTTAAGCTGTAGAAAAATTTGTATAATAGTTTTGTTGTCGAGTTTTTATTTTATTGAATTGTGAGAAGTGCCCACTTCAAAGGATTTATTCTAGTTCCAACTGTTAAAATCGACCGGCTTGGCTAATGTATTAAACATTAGAACATACATTTAGTGTTTGATTTGTGCTTTTTTTTATGTTCTGAAAACCTAATATAACTGAGAAGTAGATTCAATCGATCATGTGAGTCATCATCTACAAGTATCTGATTTACATTGACACAATACTGTGAACTCAATGAATGTGAATATTGATTCTCCTTCGATTCAAAAGTAATGAGATAAATATGTAATGTTTTTATAATTTAGAGTTTTAATATATTTTATAACAAGAAAATACACTTTGATATTTGCTAAGAAAAGAAATGTAATTAAAAGCATGTATATACGTAAATACTTTAATGATTGCAATATTCACACAGTCATACAATTTATTTACAATCACAAATTATTGACTTAACAACAAAATTGTGCTTTATTCATTCTATATTCGTAAAGACGAAACTCAAGATTGATTGGTAAAAAAACAAACAAAACAAAAAAAGATACAAATAAAATATGAAAAAAATATTAAACAAGGAAAAATAAACATTAACAACTTAAATTATACAATAATTTACTGTCTTTTGGTAAAACAAAATACGTTACAATTTCAAGTATTTGTACTCTTCTATGACGACTACCTTATCGACTAGTATCGACTATTAATACATTTATAAATAATGAATTACATAATTATGTAAATGAACCTTAACGTCTAACGTGGAGCGCCAAACCTATTATAGGCTCGATATAACAAACGCGGACGCGACTTCCTCTCGTTCGGAAACATCGCATTACAGTAACGGCTAATTTAGTTGACCCTATATGAAAACTTTTAAACATCGTAAAACTATCTTATTCAACCCTGCGTTAGGATACTTTTGATTACTCATCGTATATGCACTGGACTATAATAGATATATTCAATTTAACTAGATACATTTTGTTACAATAATAATGACATAGAAAAGTTTTAGATCTAAATCGATGATTCACTCTCGCAATGCACCGGATGCACCTCTTACCTTGCAGACTAGAACGATTTGCTAATTCCATAAGACTAGAATCAAGACTAGACATAACATTGCTTTATTTACACATAAATTAAATTAACAATAAATTTCTTATCTGTTATTCTTAAATAAATTAACTAAAGGAATGTAAGTTTTACAAATACATTTCGAAGTATTATTAACAACTGAACATCCCTAAGGAATGTCTTCGTAAGAAAATATCTATACTATCAAATTTAACAAGTTGATAGTAGAGAAATATTTAAGATTATTTAATAGTAGATATCATTTAAGGAAATATGTAATAATATTGGCGTAAACTGAAGAAGCCATATTCTAAGGATTACTGTTAACTAATATGATACAAATGAGCTAATATTTGAAGAATTTATCAGTGTTTCAAAATTATTATCCTATAATTTGAAGTCTTTACAGCTTAGTTCATTTGTAGCTTATTACTGTATTTTTTTACTATAAATATATTAAAACGGATAGTTGGTTAACATGACAATGTGTAAGTTTTAAGATTAAAATATTTACAATTAGAAACAACAACTACACCTAAGGTTTTCTATTAATTTAATTTATATCTTGTTTTACGCCAATATTTTTACATTAAATTCACTTAAAAATTATTCTAACAGCATCTCTGGCAAAATATTAAAAGTAGTAATAAATAATATGTAAATAAAAGAAAATATTGCACAAATAATAAATAGAAACCATGGGGAATTAAAATTTCTACACACAAAATAAATACTTGTCCCTAATTTACATACGAAACTTTTATATAGGTAAAATAAATAGCTATCACTAAATATGATTCGAGATCTACTCATGACCCGATTAAAAGGCGAGTACAACATAGTTTACAAAATTGTTGCAGTTACACAAATTAATTTGACAGTAGGTAACCAATCACCACAATTTTACACAATTTATTTTCTTGTTAATGTTAACTTTTAAATGAAATTCGGATAAATATTTCTTAAAGTTTTCTAATTACAAATTTAAAATTACACCTGAATAAGTTATAAAACAGGAAGAACGGGGAATCATGAAAGTAATTCAATTTAATCTTGACCTGCTCATGAAGCTCTTTTTGTAGATATCAGTGAGCAATAAACGAACGAGTGAACTAAATCACTAGGAGCGAATGGAAGATGCTAGAACGCATATCTTTTCGAAGGTAATTCAAAACGACGACGGGATGTAACCGAATAATTGAGTTTTATCACGGAACTGAGAGAGATGACAGGAAATGCCCCTGCACTCTTTTAGTACGGAGACAAGCGTGGCAATTTCACACATTATTATGATTAGTTGAACAGAAAGAACATGTGACATTTACCAATAAACTTTATGACGTCACAACACTGCTATGGGCTTACACAAGCCACACATCATTATACCTGACAGGCATGTCTCTACTTGTCTCTTTTTCCGTGGGTTTTATAGATGGTGGGGCTCTTCTAAAATAGTTTAATTATACTTTTGCTGGCGACGGCGGCGACGCGGGGGAGGCGGGGGCGGGGTTGGCGCGGTGCAGCGTGATGGAGGCGTACGGGGCATCGGCCGCCTGCGCGTACGACACGTGCGGCGCCTCGTCGCTCTCGTAGTCCGCCGCGGCTGCGTCGTACCCGCCGCCGCCCGCCTCGTACCCGTCGGCCATGTCGGCGTCCCCCTCGGCGTACATGTGGCGCTCCATGGCGGCGTCCGCGGGCTCGTAGTACGCGGGCGAGGGGAAGGGCGGCGGCAGCTAGGAGTCCGCTACGACGGCGTCGCGTTCCGATTTCACCTGCTGAAGGCATATGCATGCAATAAGGTAACGCACTACTATGTTCATTGGATACTTTACAATACAATTTATATAGATAACTTTTTGTGACGTCATACACCAGCAAATCAACTGACCGATTTTATAATTGTTTAGAATGAAATTATGTATTTTAGTGATTAATGTAAATCGAATAGGTTTTTAGATTTTTTATACAAATAAATAAAGCTTTCAAGGGTGGTAGTACATGTGAAGAGTACACAATACATACCATGTGCTTGGTGAGCACGGTGGCGTCCTTGAGGCTGAGCACCTGCAGCACCTGCGGCTCGGCGCCCTGCAGCATCACCTGCGCCATCCCGCTGCTCATCGAGATCGCCTCCAGCGCCTCCCCGTTCTGCACAACCATCACCATCACATCACCACATCTCCTCGCTGACCCCTCGCCACGCGCGACATCAACGCATTATTAACGTTCGTTTCGCACAAATAAATATACAAAATACACTATTTTACATGTAGATGTCGATACTTGAACATAACTAAATAAATGAAAACAAAAATTAACTGAATTATTGTATTGCAAAATTACTGTTTGAATTCAACACAATAATTAAGGTTTTTTAAAATTAAATATATTGTGGTGCCAACGAAATAAAAGGCTTTAACGTAATATTTACATAAACAATAATTTTGATTCGATTCAAACAAAAAAATGCAGGCAACGTAAAAGTGGGAAACCAAACAATACACACCTGAGCATGCTGGCAACACTGAGACACGTCGACAAGTGCAATGAAACGAAAATAGCTCAAATAAAAAGACACACGAACACATACTAGTGTTTATTGGCGAGACTCGCACACAACATAGCATATACTTTGTAACTGCACTTGGAAACATTGTGCCATTTATATAAGTTTAAATCTGACAGCTAGATATCAAAATAAAACGTAAAAATAAATATTTCTCAACTAGTAACTCAGTTAATTCTATAACAAGTTAACAACTATACTATCTAAACAACACAAAGCTCCCAGTGCAATATAACACAACACAAACATCAAAACAACAAAAACATGTCAAATTAAAACAAAACAATTAACAGAAACGATAAAGCGATATATTTTTGTACAAAAAAATTATGGCAATAATTTTACTCTGACTGCGATGGATGTAACCAAAATAAATCTTTAATTAAGTGTTCTTCAAAAGGTTTTGTTTCAAATATTCATTCTCATACTCAGATAAAACAACATGAATATTATAACTTATCGATATCAAACGTTTCAGAATAAAAAAAATATTAAAATTATGAAAAATTTAACATAATAATATTAACGAACAAGCGCGACTGCTAAAAATAGGATTCACAGTCATATTATGCAAATAAATTCGGTCTGACCTATACGACGACTAATATTGTAATTATTATGTCTTAAAAATATTTCACAGCACCTCAAGAGTCATTCCCTCTTTTAAATATTAAAAATACGCACTTTGCTCAATATTAAATCCACAAAAAAAACATTTAAAATCATAGCTAGTAAATAAACCCAGTGTTATAACGGGTGGTGCTTTATTTATATTTAGTTTCGACCACTGATCTGCATTGACACTTGTTTTTGTCACATGCATAGCTTATAATTATGAATAAGTAACAATAAGTAAAAATTAAAACCACGATAGATTCATGTCCCTAATCCAACATACTCAACACACATTATTTTATAGGATAGATAGTACGTGTAAATAAATTCAATAATTTAACAACAAAATAAAGCATGCTTATTCATAGCCATTAAAACATTTGCCGAATTTAAAAGGAAACAAAATATTATGCACAGTAGTGTGCTGACGCTGTGAATAAATCATTATATACTTGTTAAATTCGACAAACAATATTATGATGGTTTTAATAAAACAGTCCACTAAAAAGCTTAAATATAACAAAACTCTACGTGACTGACTACGTAACACGGTATTCGAGTTCTAAAGCTCAAAAATAAAAAATATATTTGACATCAATATAAAAAATATCACAATTCTAATATAAAATTACAATTATGCTATGTCTAAATGTGTAATGGCACGGATGTTACCCTCACTGTGATGTGTTCGACAGATTCCCAAAGTGTTCAGGGTATAGTATACTATATCGGGCACTACAATGCATGAAACTGTTGGCTTCAGTTTATATACCAGATTTTAATGGATTAGACATAAAAGGTATTCTCCGAACGTATTTTAGACTAGCAAGTAACTGAAAAAAACTATACTGAAACTCAGAAATTGTAGTAATCTCAATAAAATTGAAATATATATGGCCAGTAGATGGCACTACATGTCAATAAACTTTTAACTACTTTTTTTAACACATACAAGTAGGAAAGTACTTAACAATTGACTTCAAATGGAACCATTCCACTGAAACCAGCAAAATCTTGTCTACATGTATTGTAGTCTACAGAGAAAAGTTTGGGAATCTCCAGTGTAAATTAATTCTATATGAACTATTATGCATGTAATTGAATAAGGGCCCTCGCCCACGGCGAGGTAGTTCTGATAGTGACAGTGTATCTACTTAGCGTGCGAAGTATTAAATATTTATGTGGCTAATGCTCCACTCAATTGAATTTTAATATACGTGTTAATAAAAATAAATGGCTAAATTAATATGCAATTCTTTAGTTCTGACTAGTACTCATATGTAACTATGTATCGAAACTTTGGTTATGGCGATTCAATATTGTCTACACTAAAAATAATAATACGTTAGGAAAGTGCTTCCAGACGTTCTTAACATCTGTCATAGAGCTTAAAGCTGTCATAAGCTTCCGTTCAAGTCCAAACACTATAATATTCTATTACATTTCTTCCCGTCTCTGTTTACCACTAGATTTAAGATAAGGCTTTATTTGGACAGTATTTGGCCTGTCATACAGTAGTTTGCAAAAAGGTTGTCAACCGCTGCTGTAGACATTAACTCTAATGAAGCTTCTCGCTACCGGACGTATGACAAGCAGGAACATTCTAAATATTCTAATCAATTTCAATTTTAACCGCGGTCTGAAATGTGTGTATGGATGCGCGTTTGGTGAGTTTGGTCAGTTTGGTGTGTTTGGTGCGAGTGAGCGTGGCGAGTGTGGCGAGGCGGGCGGCGGGCGGCACCTGCACGAGCGGCGCCACGCACACGCCGTCGTGGTGCTGCATGGACGCCACCATGGACTGGTACACGCTGGCCGACACCGGCACCGTGATCACCCCCGACACCGACACCGGGTAACCTGCAAGCGACATCTCACTCTCTCAATAAGGTTCATGGTACATCATTTTTCCAATGTTGTGTTGTCACACGTCTCAATATTTACTTAATTATTTAGTTAGACGGGGATTGGTTCTGTCCTGACCCATCAGCCATGGTGACACATTTGATATATTGTAACTGAACATTACGTCGTACTAGTAATTTAAAAAATATGCAATTTTTTTTTATAAATAAAATTTTATATTTTTGACAATATAATATTAAAGAGTGTAGCTGGTAGAACTTGTATGGTTCGACCGGGGAAGTACCACCGCTGCACCCATGTCT
>DWQL01000322.1:0-16378 GCA_018231265.1 Noctuana haematospila | reverse complement strand
GTGGCAGCGGGTGGCAGCGGGTGACTCTGGTCAGTCCCGCGGCCGCTCCTCGGGCAGCAGCCACGCGTCGTTATCGGCGCGCGCTAACTGCTTTTGCAACGTGTAGTATAGTTTTATTAGCGAGTCCTGAAACAAATGGGATCATAATTAATAAATTTATTAAAAAATTTAGTAGTAGAACCTTTTAGTGTAGAAAATTGTCAGTTTCAAAAATAGTCATAGCCAGAAATTTATATTTCTACGCTCGAGCACTCTATCCACACTTTAAAACATACATTTTGTGTCATGGAAAAGCATACCTACCACGTTGGAAATCTTATTATTTATTTATGTTTACAACTGATGAAACAATTTACTTTTAGTATAACGTTGTATGAACATTTTTATTAGTTATCGATTGCTTCACCTTAAAATATTAAAAATAACATGTAAGATGCTAACCTTTTCATTCTCAAGTTGTATAATTTCCCGTTTCTGCCGCAGCTCCTCGTCGTCCATTTGTTCCTCTAATTCCGACTTGTGCTTACTTAAGTAGGCCAGTTCAGTCTGTATCTGTAATTGTAAGATATTAAGTATAAAGTGTTGTTAAAATTCTACAGCATACAGTAATGAAAAATTGTGTCATATATCAACCACCGCAACTACTTTATTGTGAGTTTTTCAATACTCATGATATCTTGAAAAAAAAAACAGAATATGAAAAATTTAAATGAGATAATTGATATGAGGATTGACAAACTAATGGTTAAAAAACTGTGTAAATAAATTATCGTTAAATTAGTAATAGTTTTTCGTCAATCGCTATACTTATTGCCGTTACATCGCAACTACTTTACATCAGCCTTAGCATAGGTACCTACTGGTATTCTAATGGCATAAGATTGGTTTTAAAATAGTAAACTATGGATATCCAAAAGCGGTCTCCGCTTTCGAAGAGATCTTTTAGCGTAATTTTTGAAAAACCAAAGAAAAACACTCACTTTCAGGTACTCCTGCGCCAACTGCTTGTGCTCGTCGAATATGCGCTTGGACTCGTCGTTGGCGAGGTCGGGCGAGATGGGCCTCAGGTGCGGGTCCAGCATCATGTGCATGGAGTCCAGGTCCGGGTCGGGCTCCGGCGCCGGCGGCGCGCCGCCCTCCGCAGGCGTCGACCCACTACTGTTACCTGCAATACAAATATGTACACTGTTAACTAATACACAGTGGATACAACAGAGGAGCAAAGTCATCTTAATATCGTTAAACTCTTTCATTAACCAAGTTTTATCATAATCAGATTGAACAGTTCTTTTGCAGCATTTTTTTTTCCAATTATTCAAACCTCAAACATCGGGCAGTTGGGAATCGAACCCAAGAACCCTAGGAATATTAGACTAGCACGGTAACCAATATACCCGCGGGATGTCGAATTATATCTTATCTAAAGTATGCATACTATGCATGCATCCGTACATGTACATGTTTCAATATTGCTCAGTGGATTCAACGGTCTTATAATAATACCCTACTACGTTACGTGAAACATTAAAGACATATTTGAGATTTTAATAAGACGAAAAAGATCACTCAATTAATGAGCAGTGACAATAATTTGTGAAACGTGAATAATCTCATAACTCATATAAGTCAATAATAAATATATAAATAATTACATAGGAAAAAATACTCTATTGGTGTTTGTGGCAACATTCTTAGAATGAAACTTTCTGGATAGTCTTATGTTTACGTTTGATTGTGTATCGTATAGGTTAATGCCACAAAAATAGATTTAAGCAGTTATTTTGCGCCTAACAATAACAAATTGAGTGAAGTAACTCTTATATTTTAAAATTGCAATAATTTTAAATTGCTCCGTGTGAAATTAAGGGTGCTCTCATCCTTTTTTATCATATAAATAACACCAAAATTGAATTGATTGTATGCCTGTCGGTATGACAATATTTAATAATTTAGTATATTTACAATAATATAATTTTACTATTTTATTTATGTTTTGTATCTTTCACCATCCCAATGATTAGATATTTCTAAAGAATCAGTCGCAGTTTCACAGCAGGGTTAAATACGTCAAGAGTTAAATTTACTTTGGGTTGCTGATGTCAGACGCTTCACCTAGATTTCAACTTTCAGCGATGTTTCCTTTTCTTCGAAATAGATGGCAGTAGGTATAATCTTAATACTTTAATCAGGAAACAGTCGACTTACGGAAGCACCGAAGTACTTTTAATTTATAAGAGATAAATTCACATAAATTTTTTATTGGATTCAACATTATGAATACGCACTTTTTATACGCACTAATAGTGACGTTCACACGAAAGCTATGAAAACGTAATTTTATAAATTCTTCACATTGCAATAGAAGATATTGAAGACCGTTTTCAGTTTATGATAACTACAGAATCGCACCAAGTCGCGACAGAATGACGTCGTAGCAGGAAGTGCACGGTGCTACGCAAACGCGGTAGATTAGGGTGCGTCGGCGCAAGATGCGGCTGCGGTGTAGGGCGGGCGACGCGGCGACGATGTTCGCCGTGTGATATCAACGAAGCAGTCGGACGCGACACTCACTGTAAAATATCCAACTACAGCTGACTGTGTCCCTGATGGTGGTGACGATTCCGGCGGAGGCGTCACACGCGTCGAGGCGGCGGAGGCGCGCGGGCGGCGCGGGCAGCGGGGGCATGGCGCGTCGGCGTCGGGCGGCGGGCGTCCTCTCGCGGAGACAGTGCGCCGAGCACTGCTTGAAATAATCGGCGGGAGAGCCGGGAGCGGGCGGTGCAACAAACAAACCGCCGCTATTCGTGGTGCGGTGACTCAGCGACGTCAGCCCGAGCTAAATGCGGACACCGTGTGCTGCCGCCCTTCGTGAGGTTTTCTGCCATTTTCGCTGGCAGGGCGCGCGCACACCGATCTCTGTAGCGGGTCGACGACCCTCGCCCACGTACACGTCCACTGCTGCATTCATCGGCACAATACTACCTCGGCTCCGCACATCTCTTCCGTTATAACATGCGATGCGTCTCTTTTCTTCGTGGAAAAACTTTGAAAATTCTGTCGTACCATTTCATTGAAGGGCTAATTGTATCATAACGTAAAGATAACAGAAGTCACGCCAGCCACTCAGGGCGAGTTGGACGATAGTAGGGCGATGGCTCATATGTAACGTACGTGTGCTAATCATTACGCAGGGATAAATTAGAGTCCAGGTGATTACAGCATCATAGCCGGCCCTAATTCATAGAACTATTGCAGCGTGCATCAGCCAAAAGTGCAGTGCGCAAAAACAACGTAATTCCAACGTAAACGCATTTCACTCTCGAAATATGACGTATTATGAGAAACAACTATGACATAATATTGTGATAAGAGAAGAAAATATCGTATTCGACATCCTCATAAAATAGTTTGATATAATTTTTAAGAGGCATAACAATAAAAATAAATAAGTACAAAATTATGCAACTTATACTTTTAATTTCAATTTCCCAAATTAAAATAAAAGAGGCGAAGAAGAAATAGTGTAAATTGACGTCAGCCACCTGATTAACGTTATAATTATTTGTTTAATCCAAACTGTTGATTACCATGGCTAATATCAAGCGTTTAAGCACGTGCCCTTATAAAATGTTGGAGTTGGTGGAGCTTGCCAACTTCGCTGTTAATAGCTCATTAGACTCGGAGCGAAACTTACGAAGTCCTCAAGGGTGTTAAAAGAATAATCCCTACAAACCATTTGTAAGCATTTTAAGTTTCAACAAATAGTCCAAAAGTTTTGGAAATTTTTGCGTAAAAATCTGTTTTATGTATAGGTAGTCAGTCATTCAGACATTAGTATCTTCGTCATAGTTTCGTCAAGTGTTCCGATGTTGGCTTTTTGTTCATATTATTGCGTACACATTAACGTAACGGATGACATGAAAGTGGCTGAAGTATAGAAATTAGGTATTTAAAAAAAAGACATCTCGCTGGAGCGTGTTAATTAATGTACGGCTAAGAGGCGCTGACAGGGCACCAGCTTGCAGACACGCGGTCCTGTTGATGGATCGTCTCCGGACATCGTTGGACGATCGTGACTAATGCCCGCTACATTTTACGACTGCGAACTTCGATGAAGCATTAAATTTAAACCGGGAACAGTAAAATTTACGTGTATTTTAATCCGGCCTCACAGATGTAGAACGGAACTGTATGCGATATAGACCAACACTGTTTTAGTTATTAATTTTTAACAAATATTAAATTAACTATATAATTTAATAGTTTCATCATATAGTATCATGGACTTCAGTCTTAAATACTCTTTAAATACTACACTACACTACACAATATCTATTATGTTACTACCATAAATTAATGCACTAATATACAATGTGGCTTATCATCACCGAAGAACTTTTGGACCGGGGACAATTTTAATACGTCACGCGAATCACGTGAGTGAAATTAAAGTGGAAATCCAATGGTCTGTTGTTGGACGTAGTTCTCGCATTGGTGAATCACGCTTAAATTTTACAATTTATATTTATACGCAAAGCGAAGACAAGCCAGGAATTAAACAGCCTAATTTTTTTATAGTAGATTCTGAAAGTATAGTGGATTTGACTTCTACTTGGAGAGTCCAAAATAAGCTGAGAACATGCCGAGGCATCAAACACAATTAGGCTCAAAGTGAATAAAACCATAGCAGGCACGTAGGTATACGTAATTAGATGAGTAATGGGTGGAAAATCTCATAATTCGAAGTCGGAGAGCACCGCGTGCTACATATCGGTTCGGTAATACCGTAAATCTACCAGTGAAGTAAAGCTCTCTTTGATCGGTGGCATTAATATGTTTTCGATTTGGCGTCGGGACGCGGCGCAGACCGCGCCGGTTGCGCGATGCGTCAGTCAGCTGACACCTTCATGGAAAGTGTCCCTGAGATTTTTCTATTAGCCACAAGAAAAGAAATAGGGAAAGTTTCTAGATTTTGATCTGCAAAC
The DNA here is from genome assembly GCA_018231265.1 of Noctuana haematospila. NCBI lineage: Eukaryota > Metazoa > Arthropoda > Insecta > Lepidoptera > Hesperiidae > Noctuana > Noctuana haematospila. The sequence continues at coordinate 11,393 of DWQL01000322.1, read as the reverse complement.
ACTTCGTTAATGTATGTCGTACAATAAAGTAAGTATTAACAAGTTCACATAAATATATTTTTCATGTTATCAAATATAGATAATGGCCAATTGTACAGGCTATGAACTTACAACAGGGTTTGAACGGCTTTTTTTTATTGTTAAAATTTCAATAAACTTTTTACGTTTTCATATAACGTCTTTTGAAGTAAGACAGTATCCAGTCAACTTACCGAGGTAAAAATTATAACGAAACAGATCCTATCAGGATATTACAGATAGTTTTGGTCGACATCCTACTACAGACTTAAGAGATAAATGTAAGATCGAAACATCCACAGAATGTTCAAACTTTAAATGTTGGAACAGCATTAAGCGAGTGACAGTGACAGGGAATTACATCGTACATCCAACTTTTAAAGAACACTGATTCAGCGGAGACACTTTCGTTCGATCCGGAAATATCTACCATACAAATTTAAGCGTCCTTGCGTACAACTCAAATGTAAATATATAAAGGATAATTATATACTCTTCAAATATATGAAACATGTGACAATTTTGAATGACTAACAAAAACTGAAAGCAACAACAATTGATATATTTTGTCTCAGTTGGTTCAAATCTTTAATAACTCATTAATTTTAGATCAGTTTCAGTTTGTTATTTGACGCTTTACACAGCAAGGGTTTCGTAAGTACACTTGAATCATGAGCAAAATTATAAAACGAAAATAAATTAAAGCAATGTTTGAACTGTCAGCAAAACACTACGTGAATATTTAGTGCCTATTGTAAAGAGGGCAGTTTACAATTTCGTGCCAACTTCTACGGCAAAATCGGAACTGGGCCAGTCTCCGTTAATGTGCCGTGTGTGATAGTATCCAGATCACATCAAAGTATTGCGTATCGGAAGATCGAAGCCAGTAGCTGTCGATAAGACAACCAAGGGGACGTTGAATTTTATTGGTGAAAACGGTCGTTCCCTAAATAAATTTCTTACAAACTTCCATTCGTTACCAGTTTATGGATATTCAATAAAAATCTGTAGTAGCTCTTTACTATCACTAAGTAGGTTTAAAATGTTTGTATCAATAGTAAAGGCAAAAAGCATGCGAAAAATTGTTTATGATAATCGTGAAGTTCAATTTTGGACTCTTCTTTTAATAGAAAAAATCCTGGCTGATTTTATAAATGATAGTCTACTGCTAGAGCTTAAGGTTCGGTTAACAATGCAAGAAGGCAAATTAAGAGGTACTAATGGACGTCTGTAACACATAACCATTTTAACTATCGTGTATTATAAATAGGTACAAATTATCCTGAACAGAATTGCTGAACTTTAGCCTTAGTCTTTAGTAGGTACTTATCCACGACGTACTATTTGTTTTAGTTGTAAAACAACTTATGCGGCATGTGAGACCGACTGGTAAAGGTATAATATGAATTGACGGTATAATGTACTTTTTACCTCCTTTTAAGTACTTCCATTTGCACCAATAAATAAAAGCATTGTAATTTAGTAAATTTAGCAGATAGAATAGTTTTGAGATCAGAAAAAATAAAGCTTTTGGAAGCTGTCCAGGTGGACCACGTCCAGTGTCAGTGACTCTTATCAATGAAAGAACTCATGAACTAAGTATATGGGTTTTACAATATTTAACTGGTCCTCGTAAAAACAAAATTAAAAATATGTAATTTCCTACCTACCCAAAACATCCTATCTCCAAGCCAATATAGGTATGTACTATCTCCAAGAGGTTGTCTGGAAGACATTGCTATATACATACAGCGATAAGACCACATTTTGTGCTTATCATTTGTATGGTTCTTATTTTCTTTTGTGTGCACAATAAAGAGTATCATCTATCTATACTACAATGGTATCTAAGAAGTAGTTTATTTCCTATTCTATTGCCGGAAGACCTAATGATATGATGTAACAATCCTTGACAAGCAAACAGTGTAAAAATCGAAGGTAAAGCAGCAACAGGAAGCAATACAAAAGCTATTGGCAAAGGTATCGTTGTGAAACGGCGCGGTGAGTCACGCGAGTATTTCGGAGGAGCGCTCCCAGCCCCTACGCCGCAACGAGCTTTAAGATACGCCACTTCTCAACGCTAACGCGATGTTTTTTATATCTTATTACCCACTTCGCTTATTAAACTACTCTCGTATGTATAAACTTTGTACTAAACATGTTAAAATGATTTAAGTTCAAGTGTCTCTTCTACAGCTCTAAATGCCTCTAAACTCTTGATTAAATACAAGACAATTTTGTACATTTATAGTTCAAATTATATAAATAATATGAGTAAACTAAGTTAATGACAATTCAGTTTGTTATAAATTTTTTGTTGTGATTGTTACCAGGCTTGGAGTAGGTACGGGCAGTCAAGTAGAATACATGGTTAACAAGATATCGAGATAGAACTCGAGGTCATCGAAAAGCATCGTAAGTCGTAACGATTTTGCGTAAACGTAAGCGTTCGGTGATCGGCCGCGGCCGGCGATGCGCGTGACGCAGACGCGAGCCCCGACCTACTTATGTCGTCAAAAAAATCAGCAGATGTTCAACTTTGAGGCGGGATATATCGAGCAGGGCAGAATGTGTTGTTCTGAATAGAAATAAACTTGTCACATATTTTGATTGTATCTAGAGCGGTTAGTCATGTCGTTGCCGATGCCAACGGCCCGGACGCTGCGCACCACCATCACAGCTATAAAGGCAATCGTATTCCAGACTGAATCACGATAAGCGCCGTCTGCAAAATGTCTCACTACTAAACATTTACTCTCTGCAGTGACATTACTTGGCCATGTATAGAAGAAACGTACCTTCTATTGTGTAAAACAAATTAATCATCATGTAAAGAAAATAGTATATACGGAAGCACTATTGAATTTGTTGGAAATTATTTTGATATCAATTCAAATAACTCAAAGAATTCATATGTACAAAACAATGATGCACAAAAATGTGTGAAAAACTCGATACAAGTAGAATACTCTTTGGTAATGAAAGAATATTCCAACCAAAACAACACAATATTGTAAGCATCATAAACGCAAGGCGCGTATTTCGAATACTTTAGAAGTGGAAGAGCTGGACATCAGAAAGGGCCCACTCATCTGAGTGTTGGTCGCATAAACACAATTATGTATATCTGAATCTTCAAAGAGGGTTGTATCAAGCTTAAGCTCGCTCTTCTGAACAACAAAAGAATTAACATTGGGAATAAATTTAGAGCGGTCGTAATTTTGGACAGGAGCCGAGTACGCTAGGTGTTGCCTTACGCTGCGTTAAAGCTTTGAACCAAGTGGTCATTGTGAAATGTGGTTTTAATATCATTATTTGACTGCATTTTTATCTAGATCTCAATTTTCGTAACTGCACTCAGAGAAGATTCAATGTTCAGATAGTACTACTACGATTGACATTTGCTTACAATGATCATAATGGGGTAATGACCCCTATGTCAGACGTAATGTGACCAATGGGTCAAGGCAGTCATTTGACAGTGACATTAACAACAAATTAAGTGACAAGTGACGTCACGCAGAAAACGTCAAGATTTGCAGTACTTACAGCCCTCCGTGTTTACATCACTTGGTGTGCCCCCGTACACCACGCTTTACAAGTGCATCATGAAATAATTAGCAATGATTCATCTGCGTGCCGAAAGCGTCACTCCACGACCCTACACTACCAGATAACCGTCTCGCTTCTTGGCGTTGCATTTTGACAGCCGATTATTTCACTGTCGGCAAACGTTAGCGGTGATTATAAAATTGTCTCGTGGTTACGATGCTACTTAATTAATATTTCTATTGTGATGTATTGTAGCAAGTAGTTGATTAATTATCGAATATCATTTTTAATGAATATTTTTGATATAAAGGTACGTCTAAGTTATGGATGAGGATAAGATCAATGATTAATACAATAGATACACAAGGTAACAAATGTCCAGCAAATAAATAAATAAAAAAGGTATTTCTGAGGTAAAAAGTAAATCATATAATTTGAGTAGTTATGTTGTGTATGTTAGGGAGCTTGGACAATGACTGAAAGTTTTTAACAATTTGCAATTAATATTAAAAACTATGTTTTAATTAATTAATCAAACAAGTCTAACAAAAAATAGTTATACTAAGGTCTCCCATTCACGATCTGTTAATATGTATACTATTCGTTATAATTAAAATAACAGTAGGTAATCGTTTTAATAAATTGATATTCTTGTTGCTGGAAAAAATCTTTTTCGATAGACTAACTTTTGAACGCGTCGATCGATTTTATCCCGCTTGGCGTGGCGTTCGATACAGTTTTTAAAAACTAAAAGTTTGTTTTATATTATCTGTAAAAGAAATTATCAATTATCTATATCACTAAATAAAAGACCATTTTGGGTAACAATTGCTGTTTACTTTTTGGAATAGGTTGTCGAAACGAACTAACTATATGAATGAATAAGATTTTATGTAAACATTCTCATAGTATTTTTTCTTGTCTTCTCTTTTGTTATAAAACATATTGCAATGATTTATAAACTGTTGAAACTATTAACTAATACATCCAAATGAACAAAACCGGCTACTTACTCATGAAAACGTCAACGAACACTTGTAACTTGTTACGATTCGGTTGCACTTTTATCGAAACTTGAACAGAACAGTCTGTTTGCGGCATTTCACTAAACTATAACATAGGGACCGTCCTTGATAGCACCACCCGCCGCATAGGTATTATTTTGCACTTATTATAGTGAATGAGTGTTAGGGGAGTACGAGCGGCAGCACGCGGGATGTGATACGAAGTGACGATTGGGTGACCGTGCGTGGCGACCACGCGGTTGCATTGGAGTGCATGTGCGATGCGCCGGCGCACGGCGGCAGCGCGAGACTGTGCGACGTCGCCGAGCCCGTCCCATGCCTCCCCGATAACCTTAAATTAGATTAATTGTACCGAGCTGATTCATGCGTGCGTGCACGCGCAATGCGTTTCTGTTGACACACGACAAATGTGTTTGGCTTATTTCAACAATTGGGATTAAGGAAGACAAATGGCTCAATTTTGACGCAGTTCACGTGTCGTCTGTGTCTTATATTCAGAGGTTGTTATTTCATAATGAATCCAAAAACACTAAATGTGCAGACGGAGAATGGGTGGGGATGGACTCGACGATATTGCTTAGTCGAAAACGCGTTTGTAAATCCCGTTAATCGTTAGTAGGAAACTATGAAACCATGCCGGACGGCTCTCAAAGGCCAGCGTTACTATATAAAAATCAACACATTTGTTTATTTGAGCAGCGCGAGATGCCCCGCCGCAGCGGCACCCATGAAAATATTACGACTTATTTACGCGATGCTGTTCTTACCGCATTGACGTCTGCGGCCTGACTCAGCAGGGCACGCGCCATGAGTTTACTTATAATCATTTATCAAAATTACGGAAAAAATCAAACTCATGGGAGTTTCAGGAATGTAGCAATCACCAATCTATTTACTTTCTATATGTTTATAAATTAAATGTTTCGAACCTGGCGCTTCTTACCGCTACTTATAAACTTTTTAAAAGTTACTAGACACCTATGTATATCAAAACCAACAACTTGATAACAAACCCACCAGCTGTTTGCTTGATTGTATCGGGTATGGTTTTAAAATGTCTCCGTGTAAATAAATGCGTTCGTGTCACAAATACTAGGAATAAAATATATTAATTGCTATTTAAACGAGCACTGAAACGAAACATTTGCAGCGTATTCATCACACACGCAATGCACGCTTTTATCTTTTGACAGAGATGCGCGTAAAGCCCGGAAGCGGAAATATAGAATCTGTCAAACCTCACACATGGCTTATATGCCCGTTTAAAAATTAGTTTCATATTTTACTTAATTATTACTATGAAGATTGAGTGCAAACGATAATTTTTTCGGAAGCGGTTTCTTTCCCGTACCAAGTTAAAAGATGATCTTTTGCCTGAAAATATCGGTAACAGAACGTGATGTTATTTAGCAGTAATCATTTTAAGAACGGCTTTTAAAAATGGGAGAAATAGCAATGAAAATAAAAGTATCTATGAGCCAACTAAATTAGTCGCTTGCTGTCGACAATGTGCGATCTCCCTTAATTCCCGAAGAACTCTACAACTGAGAAGCTTTGTTTCCAAGAAGAGATCCTGTTAAACAGTAGCGAGAATAAGATGAGGAAACGACATTATGATGGTGGCCCAATCAACCCCGTTCGCGATCTAACAATACTTTGGCTTTGCGATCGGTCGTTGGTCCCACACCACCCGGTTCCTAGAAGGTAAGCGGACGATCTAAAATAGTCGCGGCCTCTTCCGAGAACCGTGACTCACACCGGGACCGTCCCGAGCCGCATCTGGACCGAACGATACTCTACAATCATGTATTAGACGCCGAATTTATAAATGCACCAAAAACGCGCCCGCGTTGTCTACAGTCTAATACGGACGTAACTGCCGAATGTATGCCGAAACGCAAAAATATCGTTTGATCATGTGCCTCTACGAAAAAGATCGGCGCTTTTTGCACACGCGTACGGTTCTAATTTTAAAAGGCAAAGATAATTCAGGTATATGCGAGATTACGATGCCTACAAGATATTAAGTACAATTAAATAATGACAATGGCTGCATACTGTGAATAAATATGTAATAAACTTTTAGCTCTACATGATAGTTGGGATGACTTAATATTGTGACTTAAAAGAAATTAATATTCACAAAGTAAACAACGATGATAAACAAACATCAAACTTATTCACACACACGTCTAAAGACTGAAAGTTAAATGATAGCATGTTTGCTAATGAAGATACTACAATAAAATGTTTTGACGCGAGGCTTGAGTCTTTAGTGAGTTTAATGCAGTACCTTTTTCAGTTTCACTTCTTGTGTGCATGTAAATAGCATTTATACTTCCCAAAAATACTTATCTTTCTTTCTAACTAAACAAAACAAATGTTGCGAACTATACAGACTACTATACTACAGCTAAATCTTTTAACTCAAAAACGACTGAACTCCAATCAATCTTCGACAGTGAAAAGCCGCAAAAAGTGAGAGTCAATTTTATTATAAACAGTATTTTAATGGGCTCAGTTGGTGAATGAGTTAGCCAGTTGCAATGAAATAGTGTATGCGAACGTTACATCGTTAGATGCGTGCGATGTCCGATGACTAAGCGCTGATATTTGCGCTCGCTGTTTATTTCTTATCAAATGGCAACTCCACTTGATGCGGTGCTTCTGAACCTATTTTTGCTTCACGAACACAGACAGCAGTCTAATTTTGAGTAAACAAAATTTATTAATATTATACAATATGTTCGATAGTAATATGACTAAGCTCTAAGCGCATTGGGCACATTTGTATTGGATCCTCATTAACCATAGTCATAGATCACACCACGCTGGCAAAGTGACGGTTGGTAGACGTTGAGGCTTGGTTATAAAGAAAAGTTAAAAAAGGACATCTCAGCTATTATTTTATCTAGGGTTTGTTGGATCACGATGTTCTTGGGAGATTTTTGGTACATCAACATTGCATCAATGACATTTCATAAATCACGCTTGTACGGGTTAAAACAGTACTTATGTAATTTCCAGTTATCGTTAACGCTAAGGCAAAATAACAAAAATTGATGCAGATGATATATAAAGCGCTAGTAGGAGTGAGTCACAAGCCGCGCATGTCCTGGCACAGGACTCGGCTATTCCGAAGCGGTGGCTCACCAATGATGCATTAGTTTAACTTTAGATTATTCATCTCTTTGTAATATCAGGGAAAAGCGATTCCGATTTATGTCTATTTTCAAACGCGCATTGTTGATTTGATTTGTTTGCGTAACGTTTTGTGTTTTGCCGCTGTTACATCAAAAGAGGAGGTACATCAACAGCAAAAGATATAACCAAGCTTGTAGCGATTAAACAAATACTTATTGTAAGGTACAAGGTAAGGTCAGGTAAGGTACATACATTTATTGAAAGTCAAATAAATAAATCGGTAGATTAGCTTTAGGCGTTCTTTAGGCTATGGTTGAGCGGGAGAAAAAAGCCAGCGGTAAAAAACTCTCAGTAATCCGTTAAAATGAAGTATGTAGTTACATTATTCGGTATGCAGTAAAGCTTTAGCCCAACAATATGGCGGTATACGTGTGATTTATTAATTTTTTTGCTATATTTAGTTGTCCTGTTTCCTACGCACTACAAGCACGTGGCAACATGAAAAAAGGAAACGATTGAAATTACTTCTGTTCTTGTAAATCATCACTGCACAGATTCAAAATAAACTTTGGCTACTAAACTTATTTAAAAAATTTGCTTCAATGTGTTAATGAAGTGCAGTGATAGATAGGTGAATAGATAGGCATAATGCCAATAAAATTTATTCTTGCATATTGAGATCACTATTGTTCAGTGCTTAAAACAACTATGAGAAAAAATTACCTATTCTAAAAAAGTAAAAATATATAGTACGTCATAATAACAACAAACATCAAAGACAGGCCTTAGCCTGTCTTAGTGATTTTAAAATGAGTCAATCATTCCAATAGAATTATAATAATATTTTATTCTAGTACTCACCTAACGTGATGAACTTATCGAAACCAGCAGAGTTTTTCACTTCTACATAGTTATCAAAATTGAGCGGTAAATCTCTGAGCTCCCACGCATTCTGCAATTTAATAGAACATTAGTGGTTCTCACATTTATTTTTAGTTCATAAAATTGTTTTAAGGTTTTATAAGTTTACTTACTGGATCTACATCTATTTGTAAAGGTGTTTGATATCTTGGGTCAATGGGCAGTCTTTGTGGCATATTACCATTGTATTCCTTTCTAGGAGTCATAGGACTATTTGTCGCACTCAATCTATCACAGTAATTTTGGTTATAATCTTCTTTTCGCAAAGAGTTAGTATTACTTGTCACTGAGGGACTCCGGGCAGGCGACAGCTTGTCATTTTCTCTGTTCCAATATTGTTCTATGTCTATATGCCTCGGATTCATGTTTCCTATGTTATAATTCACTATTGGCGACAATGTTTTAGGTGTTGAGCCTGCGCTAAAGATGCAAGGACTTCTGACTACATTAAGCGTATCTTGCGGGGTGCTGCTCTCACTAGGCATATGACTGTGCTTATCTGACGGTACCGGTGAGCTAGACGTTCTGTTAATAGCGATCGGCGATCTTCCAGTTTCCGAAGTCAGTTCAGGTTTTCTAAAGTGTTGCGGGATTTTGACTGGTGTCATTCTATGTACATCTGTCTCATCCCTCTGCACGCCGGTTGTTTTATTATGTGGTTCTGTCATTAAGTTTTGAAGCTTATTGACTTGACTTTCCACAAAGCTACGTGGTCGGGGCGACTGTGTGGCTAATCCAGGCTGTCGATATATTACAGGATTTGATGTAATATCTTCAGAATAATTTAAGGAGTTATTTGTTTCATATGCATTTTCGGTATCATCTTCAAAGCTGTCACGAGTGTCATATATCATGTAGTCATCAATTGAAGTATCTGTGTCGTCTTCCTCCAAATCGTCAAAATTGATGGGAGTATCAGCTCCCGGAAAAAATTCACATAGAGCAGTCATTATTTCGACAACCTGAAAAGTCATTCATATTTCAGTCAGTACTATAAAGTTTTTAACATAAAATTACTATAACAGGTCAACATCTAGTTTACACAGCTGTTCAGTGTAGCTTCTCTTTAGAAAGCAGCAGTTTAACCGTAAATAACTTTGTTTAACGAGGTAAAGACAAAGCTTAATTATTAATATTTATTAACGATAAAGGGTTCTTTGGAGTAATGGGGGTAACAACCCCTAACAAGAAAAAAATTTGAGGTTTATTTTTACCTTGGCCATACTAGGTCTCTCTGCAGGTATCTTATGCCAACATTGTGTCATTAATTGTTCTATAGGTTCTGGACAACCCTCTATTAAATTTGGTCTTTGACCTGGAATGAACAATAGCTATGTTAATAACAATATTAATATTATGAGTGAATATTGCATATAATGAGTGATAAGTGTAGGGTCCAATTATGTGACCTGATGATGAAGGTTGATGAACGCTGACGATTAGATAAAAAAAATTATGGAATCGATATAACGGTTAAATGGTCAATCGGACAATTTAAAGCAATCAGTTAAACAACTGTCAAACCATATTATGTGACTTGGCTAACCCCTGTGTGCGATTGTAGGTTACTCATTTAAGGAGAAAAATAGAATTTTCAACAAATTCATAATATAAAGCGGATGTTTTCTCTACAATTCAGCATTAATATAATGAGATCTTATTATTGTGAATAAAAATTTAAGTACCTGTATGTACAGCCCACATTATTCTAAATGCTGATCCACCTTCTTCAAATGGTTTCCTTCTAGACAAAACTTCCCACAAGATTATTCCCCAAGAGAAAACATCACATTTTTCTGTGTAGGATGATCCTTCAAAGACCTGAAATTTATTTATAGCATGTTCATCATTATGAAAACTTGGTTAACATTGAAGGCACTTAACTAACAATAACCAACTTTAAGTATTCAATTTGACATTCTTGGTATAACACAGGGAAAAAAGAGAAAGTAGAAGGGCATGGCTGGGTGATTAACTTCTGCTATGTACTTCCTTTAGGTATGTGTTATGTTAACATGGAACTTCCTAGAGTTTCAAGACCATTTCCTGTTATATTTTCTCTCCTTGGTATATCACTATTTTGTGTATTGATCTCAAAACACAACAAATACCATAAAACTGTGCACTTCAACATGGGTTTAAAATTCTGGTTGTGGTTTAAAAATATTTGATTCTGACTTGCACTTGGCTGGTTTGCAGTATTTATTTGTTGTTAAACAATAACAATATACCTAGTAAGTAGGTATCACTCTTCTAATTTACTTAACTTTTGATTTGTTTTTCTCTGATATTATTAAATTGTAATATGGATACAAAAGTAATTGCCTTGATGCGAAGTGGAGTTGTCAGTCATTTTTAAGACACTTCAAAATCTTGGAACAAAGTAGGTATGTTTGGATATTATTATAATACTATTGATATTTTATATACCTACATACACCTTAACACCAGTAAAATAATGTCAGTTATGTGCTAATTAATTTGTAGTAAGCAGATGTAAATGATAAATTACCTCAGGTGCCATCCATGCAGCACTTCCTTTATTGTTTGTCATGTATGTGGCCTTATCTGCAGCAGTACCAAAATCACATATTTTGAGCTTTTGTCCACCTGCTACTAATAACAAGTTTGGTGGCTTGAGAGCCCTGTGTATAAGTGGCTTTGGTCTCATAGAATGTAAGTATGCAACACCCTGAAAAAATATTTAAAAAAAAACTGTAAACACTAGGCATA
>DWQL01000321.1:0-16412 GCA_018231265.1 Noctuana haematospila | reverse complement strand
TGCTAAAAGCTCTCCTTCAAAGACTTTGTATTGCCCATGTTCATAGATGGTGGTGACCATCTTACCGTCAGCCTGCCTGTTTGCTAGGCTTAATTTATAAAAACATCATTAAATAATTAAACAATAACAGGATAAAATAAAAGTAACAAAATAATTGATAATTTAATAATTACAAATGCCTAACTTATGTATATGAAAATTAATTAATTATAATTTCTGGTCCAGTGATTTTTTTCCACGGTCCTACAAAGCCCACCCACATAATTTGCATCATAGCAATGCATTGTATACCTACCTCGGGCCTGAGTTTTCATAACAATGGCAATGTTCTGTGAAAAATCTCCACAGCAACCCAGGTTATCTTATTCTATAAATATTATTGTTAATGCATATTTATTCCTCAAAATGTTTTGGTTGGTTTGCAAATTTGGAATTGAATGTATAAAAAATGACTTATGAAATGACTTGACTATTGAATATTCAAATGTACTAATTATTTCACTGCCTTTAAGCCTCCTATTTCTGTAATTTATACTCCTCTTTGAGCTATCCTTGTGGGTTCAGAGCAAATGCCAAATGAAAAATCCTTCCTTAATGGATATGCCTATATAATAACAGGAATATGTATGCGAAATTTTGAGTTGACTTAGTTAGGGTTTGGGCTGTGTGTTCAGACATACATCAGTCAATAACTTTTGCCTTTTATATTATGTACAAAGGTTTAAGTTTAATGTTTATGTATATTATAGTAACTTCAATTTCCTGTGTTATATATACCTATTTAGGCAATAAATGAACCTGGTGAGATAATATCTTAGACAGACGTATAAAGGATATTTTAACCTAGCAGTGGAAAACAATACACTTTATTGTTCCCAAATTAATATTACCATTCTTAGTTGCAGTACTTGCATTGCATATCTTATCACTGTTTTGATATAACGGTACTTAAATTTATTGTGACATTTAAACCCCCGGTGTCATATTGTTGATATAGGTGAACTTTTAGTTCCGGCACGTTGTGACGATTTACACATGTGCCAATACATAAGATAATGCTGGCCGAGTGCCAAAACGAAGTGTTTTACGATAAACTTATTCGTCTTGTTTACATTTTATTCATCTTTCCACATTAAGAACGAAACATTCCTGACGCAAATGCCGACGCTACAGCACTCGCTGCTTTTTGAAAGATTTCGAACGTTTATTTGTTGCAATGCAACTTTTGCTCGTATTTTTAGAACTATATAGTTGCAGTCTTGCATAGAATGCATAGCCCTCGAGATGTCTAGACAACTCAAAAACGTCGATGACTCACCCAATGTTTTAAATTCCAACGATGTTAGCGGGAACTCAGACCATTATTGCACGGCACGAAACAAATTCAGGATACCACCCCGAGACAATCACTCATACATTTTTTGAAACAACGCTTTCCAACCGCACATAATTGCAACGGCACTGCACTTCACTGTAATTATTGCATTAATACACGAAGGGTCATCGGCAAATACTATAATGTGAGAAATATTCACTTGTTCACACAAAAACTAATGCAATTTCACGCACAAATACCATTCTCGCCGCTCGCTTCTCATTCGTTCGACCGCACATCGGGGAAGCGGGGGCGGGACAGCGGTACAGGCAGGACGGAAAGACAAGGTAAAGCGAAAGGCAACTATCGCGTGCCGGGGTATACAGTATTCGAGTTAAAAAATCTACTAGATAAATTAAAATTATTACAATTTTTCATTTTACGATATTACAGCACTTTACACACGTTAAGTATTACGAGGGCAATATTAAAAAAATTACCTACTGAAAAATATTAAGAAATCATAAATTGATTTAATTGATATTCTCTGTAACAAACCGAACGTGGCATTATGGCCATAAGGGCTGGGCGCCAATCAAAAGAAAAAATCGGAAAACTAAAGGTTTGCTCAAACCACAGCATTTTGCGTGCTAGCCTAGCAATGGCGGTACCGATCTACTTGTATGCAAAAATTGTTCGAACACTGACTTCACAATCATAGTCGCGATCAATTTGTATTTAGCGTTTGATTGCTTGACATTATCAATTTAATAATGAAAGACAGCGATGGATGGCACTCAATATTATTTCCAACTAGCGTTTGAGTCAAGTGGAACCAGTAAACGCGAAATAAATCAATGCCTCCATCATGTGGCCGTGGTCGTTCACAGTGGCGATCGGTTACCACAAATATATTTGTTTCAACGTGTTTAGATCAAATTGCGCCGTCCTTAGTATACGTGCAGTAAATTATAATATTAAATCGCTGCCGTACACTCTTAAGTTTATGTTGGTTTGAGCAAACCTTTAAAGATTGACGCTGACAGCTGAAAGTGGACATTGACACTGTCACTGAGTGTCACTACTGTCAATTGTCAGTCAGTGACAAGTTGAACTACATAATGAAGAAGCAGGATTTGGATTAGGAGATGAACTGCAGACGAAAATTAGAATTAAACCAAGTATTTTACTTCAAAACCAAAAATGTCTCGAGATAAAAGTGTGTGGTTTGCGGAAGAGATATTGTTGGACGCGAAACTGATAAACTTCCAATTAGAAACAGGAGAATGGGACGCTGTAGAAGAAATGTTACGCGCGGAAGCGCAACTGTCTAGAGATACGGAAACTGGAAGATTGCGGCCGTAAGAGAACCACTGATTTATTTTTAAAATTTACATAAAAATATGTAGTCTTCAACCGTGTACCTACTGTACTGTGTATTTTTCATAAGGCTTCCACATTTGTTACAGTAAAAAAGCTTCAGAGTACACGCTACGTCTCATTGCGGAAGTGCTGCATATAATGCGGTTAGATGTGGAGCAGGCTTCGTATAACCGCAGTACGTTGGCTGTCGCCGAGCAATGTCTTCGTCTCGTCCGCTCCTGTGCGGCTGCCGGCACCAAAATGCAGACGTACATTTCAAAAGAACTGTCCATACTGGACTCCATGCTTATATTAGCCACAGAGTACCAACACCCAAGCGTCGACTTCCTGAACGAGGAAATACAGAAGAAATTTGAATCATGCATGACTGTGCTCATACAGACACTTGGCAACTTAGTTGTGAACAATCCATTCAACCAAATAATGATTTGGAACAAATTTGACTCTATAATACTGAATAGCTTAGTGGGGCAGAATGATAAAATTGCATCGGCCGCTGCTATGATTGTGTACAACATTCTCTTGGGCCAACCAAATGTGTTGCCAGATGATGTTTCGCTGTTGAACTCCTTAGCCTACATGTATAATAATGGTATCACAGAGTACCCGCATTTGATTATAGAATATTTAATTGGAGTTGAGAATACTTATATAGAAAGACTTTACTCAAAATTGGAGCCGGAATCGCGAATGCTTGTTTTGAATCTTGCTTACAATATTCTAATGTCAAATGAATCCCAAGATATTAATGTATCTGTGAACTTTGTGAAATTTATGGCCCACGAATTCAAAAGTAAATCAGACTGCATTCTGAAGACCGTTGACAAGTATGTGAACAGTATTGAGCCGCAAGAGGTGGTGTTTTTATTGGAGATCGTAGCCACTGCATCAAGCATGGATACTTATATGGACTGCTTGCAGAGTGATACTTCATTATTCATCAATTGTGCTTGTAAGTAATATTATTATCAGCCTGTGGTTTCCCATTGAAGGGCAAAGGCCTCTCTTCTCCCCTTCCATTGTTCGCTGTTTTTGTGCGACGGATTGCCAGTTTGCCAGGAATTTACTGATGTTGTACATTATGATGACGACCCACGTGGTGTAGTGGATTAAATCATCAATTTATTTTTCTGTTCTCGGTCTGGGTGTTTGTGTATTTGTGTTTGTATGTGTCCATGGCACCCGCGACACAGGGAATCCTAGTGTGGGGCTGTGAGTGTGAAGCGTTATTTTATTATATTGTTTATTTTTTACACATTCTTTTTAAAAATTGTTCATATTTAATGTCAATTGTCAACGTCTTACAGAAATAAAATATGTTTTTAACATTCACTTTAAGTTAGCTTCAAAATTTAGGTAATAAATCAGGAATCAGGACATAATATTTGAAATGAAACTGCCTTAAAAGTAATTTTATTATTTTACAGTTCTATTGCGAGCTATTCACAAACTTGGCAAAGAGAGCAACAACTTCTTCTCATCACTAAACAAGTTGTATGAGGCAACTGGGAAGCAGCTTATCAATGACGAGCATGTGCCTACAGCAATGACTCCTAATCAAAGTATGTAGAAACTTATAGTTTAATGCTCTGGTACTCTGAGAGTTGAAGGGTGTAGAGTAAGTTGTTTTTACAGTTCACTTTGAGACACAGGACACAACCATGCTTCAAGAGACCAGTACCCCCAGTATGAGTCTTTATAGTTTATGACAGTGTCCTCTGTAAAATAAACCATAGACAACAGCTTACTTCCAGTTTAGTTTACGAACACCAAAATCTAGGCGAGTTTCTCCAAAATAGACAACACTTAGGACTAAACATGATTGTATACATTTTTTATATTCTTAATAATCAAAAAAATACTCCAGTAAATTTTTAAAATTTTAGATCCATTGTGCAAAAATGATTCAGCAGACAACATGCTCTCATGCAATGAAACAACTTCTGAATGTACAGAATCAGAAAGTAGTGAACAGTTTTTCGAATGCAACGAAATACCCTTCATAGATAGGTTGGATCCTGCGGCAATTGATACTTTACAACAACCAATGAAGTTCATTGAATCAATCCCAGAGAAAAATGGCAGAAGCGTTAGCGATTGCAATCCTAACGTTAAAATAGATAATGATTTGACGAAAGTGGCATTTAAAAGAAGTAGCTCAGTGCCAAAAGCAGACGATCGGGTGCAACAGCTGCCAATGAGGAGGATAAGTCTCGAACACAAAATCGACATAGGGGATGATAACGAACCTCCTCTAATAATAGATTCGCAATCCCCGAATGCAAGTATGAACACAATAGCCGAAGTAATCCCTGTGGGTCTCCAGCCGAGACTGGAGCTACAGGAATCAAGTAGAACAGACTCACAGGATAGTTCTCCCAATGACCCACCAACAGAAATACATGTCCCCAAAGAAGAAGTTAAAGAAGTGAAGGCGTCTCCTAGTGAAATATCCCCTCCTTTGACTGACGCAGTTCAAGAACCAGAGTCACAGAAACAGTCGCCAGATACGCCTAAAGAAGTTAAGAAAAGTCAGAACTTGTCGACTGACTTCGATTTGAGCGAGCAGTTGCAGAAGATTTTGGGTATCTCGTCAGAGAAGACGCGAGGTGATTCTGTTGCTACTGAGAAAAAGAGTGAACCGGCAAAGGAAGTCAAGATCTCTGATGAATCCGCTCCCAACAAAGTGCCGTTTGTGAAGATAGATTCTCCAGAAATGCAGAAGACGAGGTATATTAATATCCATTTTCATTGGCATTTTATTTATATATATCTCAGCAAATTATAATAAATTTCTATGACGAGGCTTGTTAATTGGGTAAGAAAATTGAAAGCCTCTAACTTCTCTTAAGTATTTGCACTGTCTAACTTCTGTTACAATAAAGTTTTAACTTTCCCATTAATATTTAAAAAAAAAACCTAAATATATATCTTATCCATGTCATAATAATTACATGCCTTCAACCCTTTGTAATGTCCCACTGCTGGGCAGAGGTCTCTCCCCACAACCGGGGAAGGCCTGGAGCATACTCCACCGCATGGTTAGATAATAGATACATATCCCATAAAAATGTCCAAATTATGGAACTAAGAATAACAGTAATAGATACATATTATGTTTGTTCAGTAGTAAATAAGTCACTTCCATTGTAGATAAATGTATATTTCTGTAAGGTTAGTGAGTATTAAATTATATTATGCATACAAAACCACTACAGACTGGGCGCAGTGGACCCTGCTACTGTCAAGAAGACTGTGACCATGGTGGAGACAGTAGAACGCCATGTGGCATTTGGGTTCAAGGCCACCCTCGTACGCACTCTCGCCAACCTCTGCTGGAAGAACCAGGAGAATAAGAGACAGGTAAGGTCAATTTATTTTTGCTATGGGTTTTTTCATGTAGTTGAATAGTCCCATATCCATTTTTAGTTTCTGTACCCAAAAGGTAAAACGGGACAGTATTACTAAGACTCCGCTGTATGTCTGTCTGTCCATCCATCTGTCACCACGCTGTGTCTATATATAGTGTATTATCTATGCTGTGTCTCATGAACTGTGATAGACGGTTAAAATTTAGCCGGTAAAGATATTTATGTTGTTGCTATAACAAAAAATTTAATACGATAAATATTTAAGGGGGCCATACAACAAACGTGATTCTTTATCCCCTTGGCGCGTGAGTTCCATTGGTGTTGGGTTTAGTTCTAGCAGTGGTCTTAAAAATGGCTACAGGGTGGTTACAGGCATTATTCCGTTAAAACTTGCATGTTTCAGATGCGCGAGTTGGACGTCATCCCAGTGCTTCTTGATTGCTGCAACATAGACGCTCGTAACCCTTGTATCCTTTAATAATAATATGTTCTATACTATAGTACCTCTATCAATTAGTTACACCTCAGTCTACCACACTTGCTAAGAACTCTAAGAATATAATTTGTAAATTTTTTGTGTTGTAGTTCACAATGTTTCGACAGTTTACAAATTGACAAGTTATATTGTAAACTAACAATTTTTACAATGTTACTGTGACATGTTTATACTTTTTAAAAAGTTTTAAATGAACAGCAGTTACAACTTATTTATCTTGATCATTTGTGTTTTGTATACATTTAATATAAAATATAACGTCGCTTCACTTTATGTATAACGTAAATATGATTTTTTCCTTATAAATACTACAGTAATAATGCAATGGGTCATCTTCGCCGTTCGTAACTTGTGCGAGAACTGTCCAGAGAATAAGGTTTGTTAATTTATCTTATTTATTTAGAATTTTTGCAAAACTTAAAACTAGGCACCACAAAGGGCAAATGCTATGTAAATGTTTAAACCTAATTAGAAATATAACAGCTAAGTAAGATGCAATTTGATTGGATTTTTGCTACCAACATTACTCTACTTTATATGCCTATTAATCACAGCTAGATTAGGTAAAAGTTTAAGAATTAAAAATTATTGTTTTTTTTAACTCTGTTAACATTGTATTTTGGGATATTTGGCTAATAACAGTGCCACGACTCTTAGTAAATATTTAATAAAAATAGTTAATAATATTATGTATTTAAATTTCTGTTTACAGGAAGTCATATCAAAACTAACACTGCAGGGACCCATGGACAACGAAATGCTGGCAGAAATGGGGCTCACTTTACAAACAGAAGGCAATTCTGTAAGGGTAGTCCCCATTTCCAAAAACTAGTACTGCTAGTACAAGAACAGTATATTGCTTTTCCTGGTTGATACTACAAACTTTTTTATGACCCACTGCTGGGCCTATGTCTCCCCACTTTCGGGTAAAGCCTGGAGCATAACTATGCTGCTCAAATGCGTAATGCTGAAAATAAAAGCTTAAAAGTGTTTAAATATACAATATGTGTATTATTATGATTGTAAGTCTGCTATAAAAGCTGTTATTCCAATAAATGTTTATGTATTTGTAAAATTGTTTTTTTATTCTACACTTCAACATTTTTGTCTATTCGGGCTGAAATATACGAATTCAATACACTTTTATTTTGTCAGGTTTGACACTGACTTTCATTTTTGTTGTCTGCTGTCTTCTGCGTCTGTCTTGTCATTTTATAATTTATTTGTCAGTCAATTCATTTGTCATTTCATTATTGAGTTTTTGACGTGCAGGCAGATTAAACTGAACATTCTAAACAACAAAATTGAATAAATATAACAAAACAATTGCAAATAGGTGTTCTTTAGATTAGAAATATGGTAAAGATTGCCTTACAAATCAAAGCAACGCTAGAATGCGTTGAGAAATTATACACCAACCACCCACATTATCAATGGTTTCTCAAACTCAAGTGCAGCAGTTGTGGAGAAGTTTCTGAGAAGTTCCACGACCTTACAGAAGCAGAGAAGGTACCGCAGAGACATAATAGGTCCGAAACCAATCTTCTGATAAAGTGCAAACTGTGTTCGAGGGAGAATTGCATCGATGTTATTGAAGGCAGCAACGGTTAGTATAAAATGTATACAAACCGATTTATACTATAAATCATACAGAAAAAAAAACCCAGACAGAAAGCTTCAGACAAAATGTAGTCAGTCTGGTGTTTCGCTCCACAGTATAACCTTTCCCTCATTCAATATTATTTTACCCTTCCAGGTGTATTCACAAGTGATGATGTTGGAAAATTTAAATCTTTAGTAATATTTGATTGTCGAGGAGTTGAACCTGTAGACTTTGAACCTAAGTCTGGATGGATAGCAGAAGCTGAAGATAATGGTACCTACTTCAGATTTATTATTGTTATTGCAATCATAAAAGTATTTTTATTCTACATTGGTTATCCATATTTTATATAAAGTAGAAAATTGGCTAGCAAATGTCAATGCCTAGCAAAATCTAAAATTGGCTGTAAAGGTTATACATAAAAAACTTAAAGAATAAGAGCAAAAGAAGCAACCTTAAAAGCACTTTAAACGAAACTTTGTATGTTCTCATGGTCATGTCATGATTTCTCTCACTGGTAGGTGCAAGATTATTGTCGTATTAATTAAACCACACCTGGTCCATGACATAACACATTCTAGTTAGTCTTAAAGGCATTAAGTTAGAGTTAAGTTACAAAAACTTATTTGTGATCTCACTGTTTTCCTCCTTTTTTCTCCTTTTTTCAGGCAAAAAATTTGAAGATGTAGATTTATCAGAAAAAGAGTGGGTTGACTATGATGAAAAGAATCAAACATCTGTTGGTGTTTATGAATTGGAATGGCAGTTTATTAAGGTGAAGTAGGTTTTCGTAATAACTAGGGCAGTGCTAAAGAACATTACATATTATTATTATTTGTGAAATACAGTAATGCATTTTATTATACATTTGACTTGAATTATTTTATATTTAAGATATAAAAATGTTGTTGCAATAAAGTTATTTTTAAGATTTTCAGTGCGTCATTTTTATTACTAATTTACTTTAATACTATTTATGTACTTACGATTATTATAGAAGTTATATAATTACTAATAATTAGTATATTACCAGAAATTTAAAAAAAATAATATTCAGTATTAACGAGGGCGTTTGATATTCTTATTTAAATATATTGTTCATCCGTAGCAAGAATAATTAAGTAAACAAGTAAATCAATAATTTGCCAGTCCATCTAGGACTATAAATAATTTTTATTGAATACTGAAAATGAGCTGCCTTCGTTTTAATAATGTGGTCGTAATGTAGCCCTCAGTCGCTGCGCAGCAAACTGAGCTACACCAGACACAACACCAAATTCCATCTACCAACTCAAAAGCTGCAAAAAAACACTTTTTTTTTAATAATTATTTCTGCCAATTTGGAAAAATTACATAAGTAAAATCTTCGACAGTAATAATGTGGAATAATTTTTAATAAAATAAATTAATATGGTATGTTATCAATTAGCAATTAAATTAAACAATAATAGTTACTAACGCAATTGAGTCACGCAAAAGGAAGCGCTTACACTTCTATGAAAGTGAAAAAGTCAATTCAGTCACAGTCGAGTTGGCGAGCGAAATCGCAACTCGTTCACACGGCCTCAACAAATGCTTCCCCGATAAAAACGAATATGGGTATTCTATTTGTTAAATAACTAGGAAACTGAGACTACATGCAACATTATTATATCCGGTTGGAACGATGTACAAAATAAGTATATTTTATGTAGGTATCAAAAATATACGATAAAGTATCTTTATTTTGTCTTTAAATAAAATATAAATAATTTTTATAATTAAATATAAATAGGTACGAATATAATCACGAAAAAAAATTATATTTATTTCGTGTGTATAGGTATAGGTGTGTATATAAGGCTTACTGTATTTTTTCTACTTGAAAGCGATACACAATTATGTAGAAGTTTTTGTTACTAATATTCAGTCGATGCATAACATTATAAATTACCTATATTTTCTTTAATATATTATTACCATCGACATCATCGTAGTTTTTTGTCCGAACTAAATGTGAAGCAATGTGTGTTTGTAATGAAGTATGTCTAACAAAAATGATAACACTATAATTTATCACAGCATCACTCATTTAATTCGCCTGTACACAAACGTTCATCCATTCACACATTCACAATATACCATTCTAAATCTACGACACAAAAGGTATTAAAAGACTAATCTAGACAATTACAACACAATGTTCGTTACGCATTCGAATCGCTTGTAACAAATGTTGAAAGATTCTTTATAAATACTCAACGGACTCTACCTTATGACTGGACAGCAGCAGTAGTTGTTTCAGGGTTGTCCGAACGCGATTGGAATCCAGAAAAGCCTGTGTTACCGTGAACAGTTGCAGAGTGTTGAGGAGATGATGTCGCTTCCTTCCTTTCTGACGGCTCGCCAGCTAAAATATCGTTTATGCGATACCCATCTTTCTCATTCAATATCTCGTATGGCTGGTGAATAAACACGGGAATCTCCACTGGCACTTTGACCGGAACTTTCACGGGCACTCTTACTGGGTAGGGAACTTTAACAGGATACGGCACTCTCTTTTCCACTGGATATGGTCGTGGTACATAAATGGGAACCCTTTTTTCCACTTCTATCTTTTGCGGAACTAGTACTTCGTAGGGTACCGGTACTTTCTTCTCAACTTCCACGGGATAAGGGACTCTTTTCTCCACAGGCACATGAACTTTCACTGGGTATGGTTGAGGGTAGGGAACTCTTACTTGTACGTGCTTTATTACTTCTACTGGTTCCCGTACCTTGACTTCGACTGGGTAGGGCACCCTCGTCTCCACTGGATAAGGTTGGGGCACTAGTACTTTTACCGGTACCGGGTAAGGTACTTTTTTCTCCACGTGTACCGGCACGGCTACTGGCCTATCTACCGGAACGGGTACTTGAACTGGATAAGGCACTCTTTTCTCAACTTGCACTGGAACAGGATGTGGCACTTTGACCTCCACTTTTTGCACAATAGGCACTCTATGCACTATTGGGTAAGGTTTCGGAACGTATTCTTTTTCAACTACTTTCACTGGAATCGGATGTGGTACTTTAATATGTACGGGATAAGGGACCTTCTTCTCAACAGTCACTGGATACGGTCGATCTAATATCTTTATTTTCTCCACAGGCACAGGCACCGGGACTTTCTTTTCTACAGGGTAGGGCTTCGGTACTTCCACTTTGAAGGGCACTTTTTTTTCGACAGTTTTTATGTATCTGTGATGGTGATGATGATGGTGGTGTTTAATCTTGTGAATCACTTTAGAATGAGCGTGACTCCCCTCTTGTTGTAAGTCAGGCGATGACAGCGCGTAGGGATTTAATTGCTGGCCAGCTGGTCGTTTCTTTTTGCGAAATAGCACCATCTTCTTTCGTGATAGCGGTGCTGTACTTGGAGATGAGTCTGCCACTGGCAGCAAACCGTACGATTGTAAGAAGAATGTTCCTTTGTCATTCGCATTATTAAGCGGGTTGTTAAGGAAAATGTCAGAACGTTTGCTTATAGGGGTTTGCTTTATAGGGGTCTGAGTTCTTCTTGATTTTGTATAATGAGATGGTACGATGGGTATCCAGTCATTGGCCTCCACTTTAACGAACTCCTCAGGGGTTGGAGTTGTAGATCGTTTACTGGGTCCTCTGGTAACTCTGCGATATTTCCGTGTTGTTGGTTCGACAGTTGTCGATGGGATCTTTTCTGTGCTGACATATCGATAATGTGTGCGAGTGCCTGCTGTATCTTGGTCAATGGCGTTGTTACTCGTATTTCTTGAATCATATGTTACGTTATAGACAGTGCTGTTCATTTTCTCTAAAATCCTCTTTGGCCATATTCTTTTCGTCCTCAACAACCTTTTAGTTGTCGTGGTAGGAGCAACTGTAGTGGAGGTAGTAACATTGGCGAATTTAGGCGGCTTTACGTAATCTGTTCTTATGCCATTAATCGTTTGGACCGGTAAACTAAATTTGGGACTCGTTGGTTTTACGATTGGCTTATTAGTAGTTGGAGCAAAGACTAACGGTTGTCGTGTTGACTTCGTGTAGAATGCTCTGTTATTCTGCAAAGGGATGACTTTCGGGAAATTGTAGACTGAGTTCGGATGGATTTTTAGCGGCTGATTAGTAAATATGTGTCGCGCAGGTGCAACATTCGGGCCGTAGAAGTGTTGGGGTACATCAAAAAACATTTTCTGTTTATCCGGAGTGAGATTAATCGGTGGCTTACTCGGAGGTCTCACTGTAGGAGATTCATACTTCTGAGTCTGATTAGCTTTGAACTGTTTGATTATTTCCATCGACTTTACGTACTTGGGGCTGTCCACGATGGTAACAGCCTTAGTCTTCGCTTCCTCGGCCACTTGGTCTGAATTGCTGTCATTCTGCACCGTCGAGCCACTTGCTTTGACGACGATCACTAACGCAATGATCAGAAATGCCGTCTGAAAAGGTAATGTTTTAAATTAGATACTAGATTAATTAAATTAGAAGATTTAGTGAGTTTTTAAATGGGTTTGATTTTTACAAGAAATTAAAATTTGGGCTTTTTGTTTAAAATGTTTTAAGTTATTTCAATAGTACTATGTTATTATCGTTACCCATTTACTTAGTATATACCTACCTACATTATATACCTATAGCCATTTGAAATATAATTTAATTTTGCTGTCACAAATAGTGATTGATAAGTGACTATTTTACTTTGTTAACAATGATTGGTTCGTAAATATTTCACGTTTTTCTCAGCTCGTGCGTGTGAAAACTAAAACACGCAAGTCGAGTTCTTTCCGTGGCTACTTACAGCTCTACAAGCGGAATCAAATTATTTGTGTTTTATGAATTCAACAAAACAATATTGCATATACAATAACAAATAGCTATTTAAAACATATCAAAATAATATTTGTACATGTCCACTTTAACAAACTATTAGCCAAAAAATTAACTAATAGCTAAAAAAGTTAAGTAATAAGTAAATAGATACTTTATCATTTATCAACTTATTATTTAAATTAACCATATTATCAACAAAATAATTGTCAAGAGATAAAATTACATAAAATAAAAAATCTTTTGAAGGCTTGAAAAACGTTACCAAATACAAAATCCATTGAAACAAAGATCACATCTCATCACTTCCAAGATAAACAATTTATATTCACTTATGATCAGCATATTATTGCACTTTCCACTCACAAGACACTTCACTTTTTTATTTCGTTGGGCGCCAAAGCTCGCACCTAAACCTTAACACTTTTTTAATTCGTAGTGATGTACCTACCGATAAATGTTGCATAGTGCGGGCAGCGGCCGATAGCTGGCACGTACGTATGATTAGCGCAAGGAAGCGTCACTCACTTAAATAGCATTCGTGTAATGGGTGGTTAGGTTTCGGGACACCAACTAACTTTCTCTGCCAATGCCAGTATTATCAGTCAGTTTCCATTTTCTTTCATCCCATGGCGTCTAATCATTGATGATCAATGTCAAAAAATATAAAACGATTTGTTAAAAATTATATAATCAAAACTAGGTTCAGAGAATACTTTGTGACCAGACCGAACTAATGAATGAAATAATACTTTTTATTCTATCATCATATATATTTATATTTTAAAAATCCAAAGAAAGTTTGATGAAAATGGTAAAGCCAGAAAGTATTTGGCCTACATACGAAATGACTGGGACTGAGATGATGAGATTTTAGCAAAAAGTAACAAATGAGAAGAGTTACTCGTATGCTATGCCTGACTCCAACAGGCTAAAACCTCGTGTCATTCCTCTCTTCGCTCTTTTGTCAGGACCACGTGTAAGCTGCCGCACTCTTGGCAGCGTGGGTCGTCTGTACATCCTGAGACAGATGTAGAGTTGTATCATTGAAGGATGACCTTCCAGAATGAACTTCAGGTTCATCTGTTCTGTCTTTTATTTAAAATCGCTAATACAGTAAATAAATAAATAACGCCTTACACTCACAACCTCACACTAGGATTCCCTGTGTCGTGAGTGCCATGGACACACACGAAGACAAATACACAAACACCCAGACCGGTAACAGAAATCTAAATTCATCATTTAAATTTCTGCTCTGCCGGGGATCAAACCCGGGATACTTCGAATGGTGGACTGGCGTGGCAACCACTACACCACACGGGTCGTCAAAATAAAATATCTATTGCAGGTGACGCTCTATTTAACTTCCCTGCATATCAAAGCGTTCGCGAGTGGAGCGGTGCGGCTCCGGCCTTCTTGTACAGCTTCGAGCACGTCGGAAACCTCAGCAAGGGCTCACACTTTATTCCCGGAATAGCACTTACCCGTACGTAGTCATTAAATTATGCTTTTATATCCTTGTATTCTTAGGCTTGTATCGTTAGTTGGTTAGTGCTGATGGGACCCTGATCATAGAAATTTAGTTACACTAACAACCAGATCGGGAACGCAAACCTAAATTCAACAGTTACTTTAAATTCTACCTAATAATGACTTTTCGTACTTCCTGTTCTATAGGTTATATTATTATTATACCTACATTCATTACTATCACACGTTTCATGAAAAATCTGGTAATGTATTCCATCGCCTGTATAATCCGCTTATATTTCCTTAAATCCTTATCCAATACTTTTGTATTGTGTAATGTTGAATCCTAATATTTTTTTCTTATTCCAGAGTCATCAACTGACAAATCCGATATAAAACCACAGTCTAAAGGACCGTCTCATGGTGATGAGCTAGCATACCTCTTCGAGCCATTGGATGAAGAAGGGAAGCCAATTGAAGAATTTGTTTCAAATACTGATGCTAATGTGAGAGATTCTTTTGTGGGTCTCATCGCTAAGTTCGCTCACAATACTGGCCGCGGTGCAAAGAATGCAACAAAATTTGCAAATTTCCTCCCTTTCCCCATTTTACAGCCATTTTCTAATGAAGGAGACCAATTTATCAAAATCAGCAATCAGATCACATTAGATAAGAATTTTAGGTAAGAAAATCGGGTCATTTTAAATATTTATTAATATTTTTATAGCAGGGTAATCGCTAAGAACTTCTAGAGGATCAAATTGTATAAAACGTGTTTGTAAATATTAATTCTATTTTTATGGTACATAATATTATGAACTTTTATAATAAAACAGATCATGGTATAAAATATATAAACTCTAATTAAAAAGATGAGATAGGTATTAAATTTAAATAAAAAACATCCCGATGGATTGAGAACCGCCTCTTTTTTCGATTGTTTTATTTTAAAAACGTGATATTAAATGTAGGGTATATACTTTAATGATTACAGATTTTGCCAAATGGGATTATGGGGCAACATGGCCGACAGACTAACAGGCGCTTTCTGTAAGAACGTTCTCGGTGGGTTGTTGAATCTACCTAAACTAATACCATCAGCTGTACAGGTGCCCTCCTTGACCAATCCATCTGGTGTACCCATAATTGGTGGACTTATTCCAGGACAAATCAACCAAAAACCCACTACGAGGAGTCCGAATTTCAAAAAGCCATTAAATCTTTTTGGATTGTGAAAGTTTTTAGAACTTCAGCAATAATTTTAAATTTAGTTATATATAAATAGGTTTTATAATACGTTTGTTTTTTTTTATTTGACTGATGTATTAACCCATTTCGCAAAATGCTTGTGGTGTTTGACTGTGCAGGAGGTATTAGTTTTAAAACTAATTGTTACATCCACCAAACTGGACTACTTGAAATACTTGAACCATACATTTTCTCCGTGATATTTTCCTTATCTGAAGATATGTTATTAATTTATGGCATGAGCATTGAGCATAATATAACGCAAGCAACACATTAACTGTCTTTATGAATTTTCACACAAGGCCTACTTCATCAATCTATGAATTTATAAGATTTATAATACTTATTGGAGTTTAAACGGGCGGCAACAGTTGTATTGTATAGAAAATACAAGGCTCAACATAAGCTTTGTACAACATACTGTATGTAGTATGTTTTTAAAGGTTCCCTACCTCCCCCTCGTATGTACAGACGAAAAGGGCTCACAAAGACCGCGTCTATAAGCTCTTTGGTTTTGAACTTTCTGAAATGTTCTCGTATTTATTATTACTTGAATGATTTTTTTTAAATAAACGATTAAGAGATAACGATGCATTAGCTTAAAGAATTAAATAAGTTGCCTTTTCCTATTTTGTAATGTTTTTAACATAATTTTTCAGTATTTGAGATAAGCAGAATAAAGTACCTACCTAGGTA